>PVIU01004890.1:0-120690 GCA_004026605.1 Ondatra zibethicus | reverse complement strand
TTTTTGCTTGGTGGAGATGCAAAATATAATGTAAGAAAAAGTTTTTAAAAAGGAAATTATAAAAAGCCTATCCTATTATATTAATCTTCCACAATGAGTTTCCATTTATATTATGAAGTATGATTAATGGAAAATTTTGCTGAAAACTACTCAAACTTAAGAAAATCAAAAGAAAAAGTTGAGTGAATTAACATTAATCCAGTGCTGATTAAACTTAATAAATCTGAAAAATAATAGGAAATTTTAATAGAGAAGGGGAATTCATGCCAACTAATTTCCAGACTAAATTAAGAGAGTAGGCATCTTATAATGGTGAGGTTGGCAAGATTACAAAAATTACATAATTATAAAAGATGCTGTAGATCACAAAACCTAAAAATGTTGGCAGAGACTGGATAATACTTTGACTAGCAGGAGCTCCTTCAGCATGATATGTACATCAGTGGAGCGTGACTTGTTCTCCTGCTACCATCAATAGCTATTTTCAATCCCTGTAGGAGACAGATATAAAATTGTTTTATCAAATCTAAATCATTCACAACTAATAAAGGTTAAAAACAAAAGGCTAAACAATATATGGCCAACTTTATGCTCCGTTATAATTTAGTGTTTTCCCTGTGAGTCATTTTCTCTCCTTTCTTTTTTTTATTCTCATTCCTCTAATTATTCCCCAAATTGCTGGAGACTTGAAAAAGTTTGCCAGTCATTATTTGCTTCTCAATGAGATAAGATCAATGGAAAGAGTCAATTCATAGTTAAAACATAATTTTTAACCTAAATAGACTAATATTATAGGAAATTAAGTACAATAAAAGGTTAGATGACTTTACTTTCAAATACAATTACATTTTAATTAAGCAACAGATGTCTTTTATATTACAAACCACAAAATACTTTTAAAATTATAATATTAATTTTGTGCTTATCTTCAATCAGGACTTCCTTCTGTGATCAGCCAACATATTTTTATAATAGAAAACATAGTAAATATTTTCATTTTGTTCTTGAGAATTAATGGTAATGTAAGTTTGTGGGAAATCCATAATGTTTTGCTGTTATTTTGATTTTGATCTTTTACTTAGTGTCTTTTATGAACTCTTTAAAGTTATTTCTTATGAGTAAAGCCACCCTAGCTAATTGTCCATGTACATTCTCAGCATCTGCAGTATTTGAGGGTGTCCCAGTGGACTGGATTTCCGGCTGAATGCAATCACACTGCCAGCTGACAGGGAACTTTCTTGGCTCTCATGAAATCACTAGCAGGTTTAAGTGTAATATGTCCTCTGTATGAGTCCAAGAGGATGAATATAAATGTAAGTATTTAAAAGCTAAAAAAGGGCACATCATAGTGCATATGGGATGTTAGATATATTTTTTAAGGCTGAGAACACATAGCCATATTGCTTATCTGAATCCCAGGTTATCTGCACGTCAGAGTTACGCAGGGCACACTGCCTGCCTGTGTCCTGTGGACAAAGGTGTGGAAGGGCATCTGACTGATTTCAAGGTAAGGGAATTGAGGATAAGAAAGCTGAAAGTCAAAGTACTTTGACAAGACTTCAGCATCCCAGAGTGCTGTGCCTAGATGCATCTGAGAACAGCTGCCCAGTTGTTTCTCAAGATCTTAGGTGAATAGAATCTCAAGACACGTGGTAGTGCAAAAGTGTGAGCCAAGAAGGCAGTGCATGGTTGGATGTCTCTCTAGAGCATTGTAGATGTAAACCACCAAACCCAGAAACTAAGCTCAGAGCCTATGATGGCTATATACTTCTCCAACAGCCTATACGAGAGCTGCCATGACATGAGTGGGAACAACTGGGATTTGATTCCCTTCCCCCACTGAGCATAGCAGGTGACTGAAGAGATGGAGCAGTTGGGGTAGCAAGTTTACTCCTCTTCCTTATTTTATCTACAGCCTCTGAAATTGCTATATCCACTTAGTACAATGGACTGTTTCCAGCTCCTTAGGGAAATAGCTACTGCTTCTGGTTTGCTGGGCAGTATGTCCTATATGACTGCAGGTACTTAGCTTACTGGCACTTTATGTAATGCTTGGAGGGTGTTTTGTTTTTCTTTGCTTTGTTCTTTTGCTATCATGTAGTAGGGCATAATTCTCAATGTTTTCTCCAAATACTTGGTTATAAAGATTGACTCTAATATTGAAAGCTTGTCTAGTAAGAAAAACAACGCAAGCAAGAGAACAAAAAAACAAAACGAAAACAAGAATAAAAAACAGGATTGTGAGATGGTTCTGAGGGTAAAGGCACTTGCCACCAAGCTTGATGACTCAAGTTTAATTCATGGAACCCACATGTGAGAGAGAGGGGTGAGGAAAGAGAGAGAGAGAGAGAGAGAGAGAGAGAGAGAGAGAGAGAGAATTGATGATGCATACACATGTATTGTTATGCAAGAATTCACACACACACACTTACACAAGGCAAGCACACACATGTGATTAAGTAGGTGAGTGTAAAATTCATTATAAAATGTTAGAATACTTTTTCTAAAATAAAGCAATATACACATGGAAATAGCAAGTTTATCTAGTTTTGTTGAAAACTGGGGAGAAATTTTCTATCTGTTTCCACAAAGCATCACAACAGATATAAAATAAAAAGCAAACTCCACATAGAAACATTGTAGATGTCTTCCTAGTGACACATTACAGCCTGCGCATTCTGACAATGTCTGTCTTTATGAACAAAAGGGACCATCAAGGGCAAGAGCAGAACTGGTACACACATGTTCAGAGAAAAAGGAAGTTCCATCTGTGTGTTCATGAGACGCCCATTGCGAAGCAGCCATGCAGAACAAGATGTCCTAGAGCAAACAGGGATGGTCGTAAAGGAAGGCACAGAGACTTCTCTGAGGTGAATTTAAGGGGCAGTTTTGTGGGGGTGTGAAGACTTATTTTAATTATTTTAACAATGTGTTCTAGTTTTCTCTCAGAAATTGTTCTAGTAACCATGTGTATCAATTTTCTAGACTCAAACTTTTATATACTCCATGTAAATGTGTGGTACTTCAGTAAGTACAAGAAGATTTTATATTCCACTACTAGTGCATTTGGAATCCTAAGGTATAATTTACAGAGATCAGGTGATTCAGAGGCACTTACAGCAGCTATCTTCTTTGAAAAAAAATCTCATTGACTTTGAGTCTCAATTTTCTATCTCAAATATTTGTTTTATGTTATAGGACATTTTCTTTTGTTCCTTATTTGAATCACCAGAACAATTTTATAGGACATTTTCAAATAAATTATTATCAGCACCTCCAACTCAGCATCACCCAAAATATCTTTGCATCTTCCTATATTCTTTCGCAATGCAAAAAATGCATGACTTTCTTATGGTTCCTTATTAAATCACTGTTTGTAATCAAATATGATAAAATACTTATGAAAATGTCTTAATTTTCTTTATGAATTTCAATCAAAATTCTCAATTATATAAAATCAAGATTCAAAGGCAACTGGATTTTAATTGCTGTTATTTTGTGTTGTTCAAGTTAATTATTATAATAAAAAATGCACTAAAGCCAATTTTAAACGTTCTCCAAAAGCTTAGAAGCAATTATTAAAGTGACAGTAAAAGAAATAAGGGAAGTCAATAGTAGGAACAGTTACTCATGCTCTCCAGCTTGTGGTCCCTCTGAACACACTTGAATGCTGCACTGTAGCAGCTTTTCACAGTAGGGATCCTGAAGAAGGGCTGGCTCTTTGCACAACCCTTCCAGCAGCGCTGTGCAAACGGAGGCAGAGACAGTCAGGAACTGACTTGTAGGTGGACACTCTCGGACTTTAGTTACTCTACCTGTTTAATCTGAAGTAAATGCTAATAATGGTGGACATGCATGTACCAGCACTTCCCAGTGTCCCCCACAGCGGTAACCAATCCCTGACCAACAGTGACAGCTGAGCTAACAGTGGGACTTCACACATACATTCAGAACAAAACAGCTTCAGACTATATTTTGTTTTTTGACTTCTTTCTAGGAATAGTCATGTGATGCCCACAGCCATAGCAGCTGTGCAGACAATGTACAGGAACAAACCAGAGTATCAAAGTATTCCCCAATTTGTGGGTAGCCAGCATTCTAAGGTTCCAACTTGTTGATATTTTGATATATTTTCTCTTTTGTATTTTTCTCTAAACCTCTTTTAATAAAGAACCTATTAAACTTCTCCTTATATTCTGATAAGTCTTTTTTATATGTTCCATAGTTCATTCATAAAGTCCACTTTCTTTTGAGGTGCTGAAAATTTGGATATTTGAACTACTTGATTTCATGGAATTCTTAGAAGCTAAATTAATTTGTTTGCATACCTACTATTTCATATGCATTCACATGCATACACACACACACACACACACACACACACACACACACACACACACACACACACACAGAGCTAGATAACAAGTCTGAAAGCCTGAGAAAAATTTTGAGAACTTATGTGTAAAGCCAGGAAACATCTATAATTCCAGAACTCTTAGAATGAGATGGTAGGCAAAGACAAAAGAATCATTCAGAAGCTGGGAAGCCAGCTTTTCTAGAGTGCAAGGTGCACCAACAGAAACATAGGAGGACCTGTCTCAAAACAAGGTGAAAATGAGAAATGACCAGTGAAAATTGAAATTAATATGTCACAATGCTTTGATTTTAATGCCTGTCTGCTATACACAGTAAGTTCCAGTACAGCAAAGGCTACATAGTAAGACCCTATCCAAACAAAATAAAACAAACAAACAAACAACAAATATGTTGCATATTTTTGTGTATGTATATAAAAAATACATACACACACATACAAATTGAGACATTTCCCAAATGTTTACTTAAAAAGATAAGAGAAAATGACATAAAATCTGTTTAAAGAAATTCACAATACATGAGGCAAAAATTAAATTTAATAGAATTAATGAACAAATACAAGGCCAAAGCAGTAAATACCAACATGCATGCACACATGTATTCATATACATGCATATACACACACAAACACATGTACATATGCACACACACATACAATTATGCACACAAATGCATACATACACTTATGCACACATACATTCTTATGCACATACTAAAAAACAAGGAAACACCTGTGTAGCTGGTATCAAGCCATACATACGAACCTGCGGGAAATTGCCAAGTTGCCATGTAGTGGGCCAGCCAAACAGTGTGCAGGTGTGTGTCAGAGGGGTAGTTTGCTGTGTGGAGAAGGCCACAGACCTTCTGGGCAGGGCCAGGTAATGGCGTGTACTTTGGCCTTGTGGCCACCAACTGTTGTGGTATTAAATAGTTCCACACCAGCCCAGAATGGAGTATAATAAAGGTTTCTTTATTAGGGAGTAAACTCACAGAAAGAGTAGTAATCCACAGTCCTCTGTGTGCTCTGGGAACTGGAACTGAATCCAACGGCCAAGGGGCCTGTGCGTGCTTTTATATCTGGAGTTTGGAGTACATGAGATCACACCCAAAGTGGGCAGGTATCTTAAAGGCTATTGGCTGAAAAGTTCCCACACCTGAGGTAGCAGTATTTGTCTTTTATTTCAGGGTGTGTTTTAAATTTAGAATGATAGGAATATGAAATAGTTTTATTTTGTTTCAGAAAATAATATTCAATATGTTAACTATAAAGAAAAAAATTTAAGAAATCAATCTTTTAAAAGTTCACCTGTTACTCACTTATGCCTGTCTTATGTTATTTATCTTAAAGTTTTATTATATTTGATGAAAAATTGTTTAATATTAATTTATCTTTTTGTTTTAGTTATTTCCAAAAATCAACCTCTGACACACAGTCTGTTAAATAAAATAATACGTAATAAACTATAGTGCTTAGGACATATGTTAATCTTAGTGACAAAAATATAGTTACATGCTGATATTTTGAAGGAAAGATAACAATTGACTATAAACACACCAAGAATTCTTTTTACAATAAAAAGTGCTGATGCAAAAAATACTGAGAATAGCAATATTTTACACTGAGGGAAACCCCCTTTTTATTTTTTGTAGCTCCAAATTCATACAAATATTTTTCCTAATTTAAATGCCATTTCACACATAAAACTCCATAAATAAATGAACCATGTAAATTATGTGTATGAATAATTACATGGATTACCATATACTGAGCCTAAAGGAGAAATTCCCAGGCATGTAGTTGTATTTAATTGTATGTTCCTATTGTGAAGTACTGCTACAGATTAACTCTAATATGCTCAGATGAATTCCTTATTTTAAAAATTGTTTTCTTTTCTTTTGTTAAAAGTTTCAGGTATGAATGAGATCAACACTGTTCGTATTTTTGGGCCTCATTGATTTTACTTACGTGTTCTCTAGGTTTGTGTAAGAAGTTGTGCTGTGATTAATACAGGGAACCTAGGATTTGTAGAAAGGAAAAAAAGGGCATTATTTATCAAAGCTGAGGAAGGATTTAATGCAATCTTCTCCCTCATCAAGGAAGCTTCCTGTTGCAATAGACAGAGACCACTGCAGAAAACCACATGCAATCAACATGCGGAGTTATGGAGTCCAGTCACAATGGACACATCTACAAAAATGATCACACCTAAGGCTCAGGGATCATTGCAGAAGAAGAAGCAAAAAGACTGTAAGAGTCATGGGATCAAGGAGTTTGATGTGAGGTTGTGTCTCCTAGAAGCTACACCTATAGAGTCTCACGTATGATTTCACATATGGGATGAACAAGGAAGACACCAATAGACATGTCAAAATGGGGTGGGAAAAGCCCAGGAGAACCTCAGATCTACACAAAGAACTACAGGTAACGAAGGAAATCTGAAAGCTAAGGAAATAAATCTTCCCCAGAAAAAAGCACACCAATTTTTTATCCTGTACCAAATGATCAGTCCTGAAAACATACATACATGTAAAATTAGACAAACTGAGCAGGCTATATTTGGGAGTTGCTATGTATGTATGTATGTATGTATGTATGTATATATATATATGTAGGTAATAAAAATTAATAAAAAGAGAGGTCTTGTATTTGAAAGAGAGCGATGCAGGGTATAATGTAGCATTTGCAGAGTGGAATGGGAAGGAATAAATGTAATTATATTATAGCCTCATGAATAAAAATAAATAGATCCAATAAAGGTGAAAATGAAAAAAAAATGACTGTTAAAAACTGTGTTTGCATGGAAGTGTCCTGAGTTTGAGGGAGCATGAAATGCAAAGTGACCATCACATGTCATCTATGATAATGTAGCAAGTTAATTATTATAATGGTTTTCAGAGTCTATGATTACATTACATACTGAAATATACATTGAAATCAGTAAGCTGAATGACACATATTTATTGCATCTCAATAAATCTGGTTTTATAAAATAATAAAATGTACTTTCTACCAAAAGTTTATTGAGATTCCTAAAAGTCTTACAATAATACAACTGTAATTGTTTATGAAAATAGTATAGCCTGGGTATTATTTATTTATAACATGCCCAGACAGAAGGACTAAGACCTCAGTACATGTGTACTTGAATCCAAATGTAGTTAAGGATAGATATCAAATGATCAGATTCTATCGTTCTTTCTTTAGAAAAAAATTAAATTTACTGTATTCCCTAAAACAGAAATACAAAAGCAATTAAAAGAAAATCCTATTGGTCAAATTATAATAGGTTAGTAAGTTTGTCATTAGAAATTAACGAGGATTTTGTAAAACATAAGCAAATCTGTAATAAATTAATTTTTAATTTAATTCTAATTTTATGTAAATAGTACTTTGCATTGTTATAAATTAATTCAATTATACATTTTATAAACTTCAAGTTGATAAATCCATATACTTCCAGAAGCTTTGTGATATGTGGTAGAGAAAGTCTAAAGCTTTCAGATTCACCTTGTATTACCCATTGAAATATCTAGATTGAATGATATATTGGCTTGAATTTTCCTACAAAATGATGATGTCACATGTGAAATGAAGATGAAGGGTACACTTGATAAAAGAATTTGTTGCTCTTTTGTATTTCAATCTTTTTAGAATAACATAATAAATCAATAATTTTAATTACCATATTTATACCAGAAGAGTTGATAAAATGATTTTTCTATTGCACAATGAGAAATAAACAATATTTATTATTTCTTACACAGTAGAGGTACATTTACATTTTAAAAGAGTTGGAAAAGTTTTAAAATAGCAGTGAATCTTGTTGTGGTATAAATTTTTTGTACATTGTGAAGATGTGTCTCTACCAAACTGCCTTCTGATAGGTTCAATAAAGAGCTGAATGACTAATAGCTAGGCAGAAGGAGGTTAGGTGCGACTTTCATGAGAGGCAGAGATGAAGAGATAAGTCAAGGTACAGGAGAGATGCCAGAGGACCTTGAGAGGAAAAGAGAGGTGCAAAATGAAAGAGAGGTAAAAGGCCACAAGGCAAAATGTAGATTAATATAAATGGGCTAATTTAAGTTATAAGAGCTGGTAGGACAAAACTAAGCTATAGACCAAGCTTTCATAATTAATAAGAGGTCTCTGTGTCTATATTTGGGACTGGCAGTAGAAAAGAAAGTCCATCCACAGACTCTTAAGTTTATCCAAGATGAAATAATGCAAATTGAAATAGTATAATCAATTATGAAAACATAAGTTATTAAGTGTTCATGAATCAGTTGTCACTCGTATTTTGACCATAACACCAAATTTCATGATTATGCAATAAAGAAAGAAGGTGAAGTATTAACTATTTCGAACTTGTATGCTGAAGGAATAAACAAGCTAGCAGATATCTTTCATATATAATAAAGCTGTCAAAATTTTAAAGAATTGATAATACAAACATTGTGTTTAATTTAGAGATTTATACAATAGTTCGTAAGAAAATTAATTTTCCATTTATATCTATAATCTGAGGAAAGCATACAACATTTACCAAATAGTAACAGATCCAATTCTTTCAAACATCACTTTATCTGTATTCCTTACATAAAACTTATAGAAAAAAAGATGACAGAGTTATCTTTTTAATATGAATATATTTTTGACTTAAATTTATTTGTTTTGACCAGAGTACATTGACTTATCCAACAACTTTAATAAATGTTTGTCTTGAGACATATATGTAATTTGGTCAACTTGCATAAAAATAAATAAAGCTATGCATATTCTAAAATCTATTTTATCTACACACCAGACATACTCACAGAACTTCCAGAATAACTGAGAAATGAGTTTGTTGAGTTACATTGAAATTAATTAGAGATCTTAGCCACCTAAAACATTCAGATTAAACCAGCAGAAGTCTGGTGCATCAAATTTGATTTTCTTCGTCCTTTTACATTGGCCATGCACATCTGGCTCAGAAAAATACATCAAGTTTATATGTGAAGTTTATGAAATTTCATGCACATTAGTGATGTCTTAAATTATGAGATATATGAATTTTATGGCTTGAGAACTTGTTAACTTTCTGTGACACCATTTGGAAATCTATCTTGCAGATTTTGTAATTCTTCTTTAAAAACATACCACTAGTCCATTTGCTAAAAGTATGTGTACAAGGGATTTACTCTCTCTGGGTGTAGAAAATATGGGTAATAAAACAAATAAAGAGATCATAGGTCAGCTAATTTAATTCTATAATTCTTTGGGAAACAGCAATACAAAAGTAAAGATCAACTTGTTTTGTAATTATGTAGATATAAAACAAATTAATTCAGGCATTGTTGGCTGACACAGAGGGATGGGATGAGTGAGGTAGACTGTGTTTTCTGTCCTGTTCCGTCCTGTTCTGCCCTCCTATGCCCAGGATCGGAGAACTCCAGAAAGCATGGATGCAGAGAGGACGAACAAGCCATTGCATATGGTCTGCTACAGGTCTCAGTATACGACGGGGAAACTGGAAATAGATAACAGAAAGGATGATTTTTAATGTTTCATACAGAAACACAAAAATCATAAGATAGCTAAGACGATTCCAAATATTGAAAGCAGTACTGGAGGCGTCACCATACCCAATCTCAGGTTGTCCTACTGAGATAAAGGAAACAAAAACAGTATGGTGTTAGAATAAAAACAGATATGATCAATGAAATCGAGTAAGAACCAGACACCTGATTAGTTAGGAAGAAGCTAGAAATATACATTAGGGGGGAAAAAAAGTATCTTCAGTGAATAGTGCTGGTCCAAAGGGTTGGTTGCATGTAGAAGAATGCAAATAAGTCTGTACTTATCACCCTACACAAAACTCAATTCCAGATGGATCAAAGACTGCAGCGTAAGGTAAGATATACTGAATCTGATAGAAGAGAAAGTGGGTAGTGAGTCTTAAATTCACTGGCATGGGAAAAAGCTTTCTGAACATGACACCAATGACACAGCCACTAAGAACAAAAATTAACAAATGGGAGCATGCTGATCATTTACTTTTGATATGATCAATGAGATGATTAAGTTTATAGCTATAATAATGCTCTTTTCACTTGAGAATGTTCTACTGAATGAGAATTTTATTTCAAATAGAAAATATTGGTAAGATCTGTATAGTATTGGAAAATATAAGTTAATAATTAAAGTATGATATACTCTACTACATAAAAAACAAAATGCAAAATGATAAAACTTGATTTCTATAGAAAATAATCTTTAAAATAATGAATGTGTATACATATATATTACATACATATTTTATTATATAATGAATTCAAGTGAATGCATTCAGAGAATACAGGTGAATGCCAGTAAAATTCACTAGGCTTTTAGAATTGTTGATTAGTATTTCATTAACCATCAAGATACATAATTTACCATTTTTATTGGTATTAAAATACCTCCACTTGACATCCTGTCACTCATGGTGATGACTAGAAAGTGCAATTGCATGGCAATCAAGTAATGAGCAATGAAATTTAAAGACCACTTAAAATTCCTAAACATTGGCAGATTATCTATGTAGAACACAACTGTAAAGAAAATCATAAATACACGTATACAGAATTCCATGTACTTAAGAAAACAGCCTGTAAATTAAATCATAAGAAATAATACAGTGTAAAATATTTTTACTATATTCCTGAAACTATCCTAAGCTTATGTGTATTGAGTGTTGTAAACCTTGTAGCTACCCTTCAAAGACTATATTTTTTTCTACCTGCTGCTGAAACCAAAGAATTAAATAATCTACACGGTGCCAAATAAAATGTGTCTTAAGTACTTTTCTATTTGCATAGACAAAATAACAGACAGAAGCTTGCTGCGTGATTTCTAGTTGGTCTTATTAATAAACACCTGGAGTCAGATATTGGCAGTGAGAGCTGAAAGATCAGAGAAGCAGAGAAGTCAGACATTAGTTCTTACCTCTATGAAATCCTCATATCAAATGGGGTATCCTTCACAAGTCCTCAGACTGAAAGCCTTCAGCTCCTGTCTCCTTCCACTTATATTCCTCTCTACACCCAGCCACTCCCTTCCTGTCTGCACCTCACTAGTGTTGGGATTAAAGTCATATGACTCCCACATACTGGGATTGAAGGTGTGAGCCACCACTGCTTGGCTCTCCTTCTCTTTTTAAACCAGACTAGTCTTGTATAGAGTTCTGTCTTTCTCTTCCTACTGAGTGATGGGATTAAAGGTGTGTGCCACGACTAACGGCCTCTATAGCTAATTAGTTGCTTGTTCCACACTTTGATCCTCAAGTAAGCTTTATTTGTGATAGCACAAGCAAAATAGCACCATAGAAACTACTTAATTGAGAAAGGGTTTATCATGACTTTTGACTTGAAAGCGTAGAGTTCATCATGATGGGAAAGCAAGGTGGTGACTTGATCTGTGCCGATATCTTACGTATGGCTCTAGTTTGTTTTATGAGGCTAGCCAAGAAGCAGAGAAGCTAGCTTTGGACAAAAAGAGAAGCTAGCTAACAACTCTCAAGACACACCCAAGAGCCATCTTTCAGTGAGGACCCAGATCAAAATCTCCTACTAAAATATCTAGGAACCAAGGGTTTAAATAAATGTTCTCTGGGGGATTCTTCACATAATCTGTAAAGAATAGTACCAAATAGTGTCTAATCCAAATAGTTTCAATGATCAGAAATTAGAAATACAAACCTATAACCTCTGATATGCAAGTTGAAGTTATAAAACCTATACCAGGATAGAGAAAATAAATTAATAAAAGGAATCCTGGAACCTGTGTTCAGGATCTGATACTCAAACAATGTCATAGAGAAAAATAATTGATGGTTGAGTGTAAGCCTCTTACCTGAGTTCTATACATATGTGACTTATGTCAGTAAGTGACTAAATTTTGTCTCATGGTGGAGAAGAAGAAGAGCAAGAAAAGCAAAACACTGCATGTAGTGACCATCTTTGACATAGTGGATAAGGACTGTGCTTTCAAATTTTCTTAATGTAGTACTGTAAAATAATAAAAGAAAATAAAGGGGACAGACAGAAAGAATGAAGGAAACTGAAGAGACAAAAGTCTGTGAATTTTATCAAACTGGGTCTCACCTGTCAATCCAAATTTGCTTTCCAGTCATCTAACTTCTGAAACCGTCTTTTAAGCAGAACTGTTTCTCTGTGTTTACTCAATAGTTTTAAATATATCTTTCCAAAGGTACATGTACTTTAAGACTTTGGAGATTCTTCACTTACATAAGACATTTGAACCACTACAGACACCCTTGGTCATATGCACAGTAATTCATTAAAACATCCCTACATACAACATACTTTTTCACTGTTAGGAAGAACTTGAATGTAAGAAAAGCTCAAATATACTCACTTCATTAATTATTCAAATTGCAAAATAGTTAAAGACATCAGCTGTGGTGTAATGTAAATGTGATATTAGACATGCACAGATTGTAAAAGAATGCAGGTCAAAATTATCCTAATTTCCTAATGTAAGTCTAGACAAAGCTTGCAAAATCTGCAGTATTTCATTTGAGAAAGACTTGGATTACAGAATTCAGAAAAGTAAGAAATACCCCTATTTAGTTTATAGATTGCATGTAAGTATTGCATGAATGATTGTATGTAAGTAAAAAATTACCCTAAAGAGAGAAAATGAGATAAAACTTTATATGCTAATCTATTTGAACTTTAGACTGAAAGCTCTGGGAATGCACCCAGGGCTTCTGAGAAGGAGAGTATCTTGATCAAATGTACTGTTTAGAAAGGTCATTCTAGAATTAGTGTGGAAAATAGATTACACAGGAGGCCAAAGCTAAGAAGAAGCATTTATGAGGTTCAAGCTGTAGAGCTCATGCTGCGAAGAAAATCAAAAGTAAGATTGTGGGAGCAGATTGAGAAAAAAAAATAGTTTGTTAGATAACAGCCCACATGTTTATTGGAATAATCAGACTTGCAACTAAATGATGTGCTGGAAGATTGTAATGTGTGAATGATTGGCGAGTTAATCTCTAAGACAGACAAAACTAGCCGGCCGTATTTTCAGAGGAAAACAAGCAGGCTGAAGCATAGAAAAATACATTTGACATACAGATGAGATTTCAAGCTGTTAAAATTTAAGCCTTTAATTAATTTTGTTGACAACTGTGTTCCCTGAGACAACAATACATTTGCCCTGTAATAATACCAGTGAAGAAATGGAATGAATGAATAAATGTCCATTGATGTGATTTGAAATAAACAGAAAAAATGTTTTATAGCTTTTAAAAAACATTTGGCTTTCCAGAAGAGAATAAAAATTAGATGTGCTCAAACAGATATTATGTATTTTGTTGTAGAGGTATCAAAAAAATTAAAGGACCCTAGAGATAATAGTAAAAGTTTGACCACTCGAAAGCTAAAGAGAAGAAAGGTCCCAGAAAGAAGGCAAAACATAGATATCTGAAGGAAGACTCCAATAGAAGCATCAATAATGTCGTAATTATTTAGTAATGCATTTATAATAAGGCAGTGTGTCTTCTCTGTTGATATAGAAGAAATTCAAGACTTCAACATCAGTTTCAGTGATTTCTGCTGTGCTTTGTTGTCATTTTGCACACTCAACCATAATACTCCATGATGGTGCTACATAAGAAATGCATACAGTCTTTGAAACGATATAACCAGGCATGTGCAAGAGGCTGGAACATAAACAGCACTGATGAAAAATAAGAGTGAAGAGCAGGGGAGGGAAAGAACTGGCTGTGGTGATCAAGCCAATGATGATAACAGCCCATAAACGCAGCACTAGGGAAGCTGAGGCAAGCAGATCCAAAATTCAAAAGAGAAACTGAGTTATACAGCATGATTCTCTCTCAATAGTAACAAAGGTAACAACTATGCTTCATACTGAAGTATATAGCAGACATATGTTCAAACTTGGGTATGTTTGAGGATAGTAAGAAAAATCCAGAGCTTTAGAATTCTTGAAATTTTAATGAAATTCCTGTATTTCCTGATTTCCATCTGTTCATATGAGGATTTATCAATGTAAATTAATATAACATTACAACTCTGGTGAAACTTTAGCCTTCAGCTAAGTGCCAACTAAAACATATCCTTGAATAATATTTAAAACAAAATATATGTTGAATAAAGGAAATGTGTGTTTATTTAACTCTAGTGTACAGAATTTTCTTTTTATGATACATTCTATAAAATTTAAACCTCAACAACAGTCAGTCTTCATGTATTCTTCTTTCTCGATCATATATGGAAGGAGGAAGTAAGAAGTGCCAGTTCACACATGCCTATCATTAGATACATGTAGCCTGAGATCTTTACTAATAGCCTTTCCTTTGCTATGAGTGACATCAATACCAAAAGGAACTAAGCCTTGTGGTGGAAGACTTTGGCCATGGCCACACAAAGGATCCAGCATGGATAGCATCTCTGATTTCTCTCCTTACTTCATACCTCTCTCTTGTTTCCTATCTATCTTTTCTTTATTTTTCTTTTTATCTTTATCTCTCTCATATATTACATCCTGACTGCAGTTTCCTCTTCCTCCTCCTTTCCCAATCTAAACTTGTTCAAGCTACCACTGGAGTCGGTTCCAACAGAAGCCTTTCTCTCCCTCTCTCCACGGGAAAGACATCCAGACTTCCTTCCTATGGACCAGCTTGTGTCTCAGATCCTGTGTCCTATGAGAATAGTGACAATCATTTTTCAAATTTCTGCTCCTCAGGGTGGTGATGTTAAAAGACCCTACTGCCAGGGTGTGAAATAAGAATTAGCTCAAAGTACAAAAAGATATCTTTGTGTCACACAAAAAAACATCTTCCTGTGAATGATGCTACTTCATCTTCCTGTGAATACTATAGCAGTAGGATAACTTTGTCATTCCTACTACACAAGACTGAGACAATGTGATGCAGCATTCGCTTAGTGTAACTATGAAACACATGTTAGTGTCACATGAAACTTTTACAGAGCTATGCCAATCTCCTTTACATGAAACTCTAATTTGTTCTCTGGTGGTATCACCTTCTCTAATTATTGCTGCGTTTTTTGTTTCATTTTGTTTTTTGTTTTAAAGCTAGCCATTTAATGTGGTATTCCTCTTATATAACAATCCTTATTTCTGACTGCTAAAAAAATTTCTAAGTATCAGTTTATGGAATTGATCACAGTTCATTTTAAACAAGGCCTTTTCCATTTGCCTTTCTAAAACATGTTGCCCATTCTGTGTATCCTAAGAAAAGATTACAACGTGTTCCAGAAGATCAGGTACAGCCTATCTGGTATGACTGCCCAGAAGCTCCATCTTCTGGTCTATAAACTGGGCTTTTATAACCTATATCACCTTGCTGCTACTGCTTCATCTTCTTTTCATATATTCATTCTTTATTTATTGCACAATAAAGTACTTGGAATGATTTATTCTGTTTTCTGCTGTATCTTCTTGATTAAGAGACAAACTAAAAGCAGACAGCACTTGGGCAGAGAAATGAAAATAAGATATCTGTTGCATAGCTTTAAGGCACCTCTTTAGATTTCCAGTAATTTATCATTTCCTGCTTGACTATCTATAGCAAAAAAGTGAATAAGGCAATAGAAAATAACTGATAAATTATATTTAATGTCAAACATCATAGAACAAGTGAAAACAAATTATACAAATAGCCCAACATTTAACCATGACAGAATATATTTTGGTGATTTTTTTCATTAAAATTATGTGAGATTTTTCTTGTTGTTTTAAAATGATGGGTCAAATGTGACTTCTAAGTTCAGAGTAGGTATAAAGTACAAATATCACATCATCAAAGTAACAGCAAAAAATGTGTTTTTTTCTGTTGTTATCGTTAATTAATTACCACTAAGAGAGAGAAGTAATAGGCTCTCACCCCACTCTAACGTTCCATCAGAAAAGTTACATTTGAGCTTTGACCACATTTTATTCATCTGCTTTTTTCCTCATTGATATGATTAATTTCATCTGCTTTATTTTAACTGATTCTCTGAATTAATTTTATGATTAGACATTTAACAGTTTTTAAGTAAGTTTGACAGAACAAAGTCAAACTCTGTGATGAAGCTGTTAAAAATTGTATTGGGGTGGTATAAAATTTCATTCTGAACAAATGATGCTAGTTGCTAGTCACAACAACCTGGTTTCAATGGTCTTTGCAAGTTTCACATTTAAGAAGAGTGAAACTTCAGAGTGTCCAGGACTGTGAAGATGATGTTGTGATGCTGAGTTTTGTGCGCAGCCTTTTGAAGGCATTTGGCAGAGAGTGTCAGCATCTGTCTCCCACAGCTTTCACCCAAGACACAATATTCAAATGCACGCTTGGGATGTAAAGAACCTGTACTCAATTTCTTCAGAACAGTGTGCTATAGAAAATAAATCAATAAAACAATGTATATGTTGGGTTTTTCTTATGAAACAAAGCAACACATTGTGCTTTACTCAAATTCCCCTGGGTTCAATGTAAAACTAAAATTATTTCCTGGAGCAGCATGAGAAGTAAATGTACGATACAGCACCTCTTGAGATTTTAAACAGAATCAAACACCTTACCCACAATACAAGACTTTGAATGGTTTTAAACAATACCAAATACCTTACACAGAACAGGCTATTATCATAGTTTTAAAATGAAATAAGTAACTTACAAACAACTCATCACCTATAGAGATTCATTCCCAAGGGTATCCTATTTACATAATGAACTGTTCCTTCCATATAAAAAGATAAAACTAAGCAGAAGATCCAAAAATCACGAAGAAAACAATGTAATTTTATTTTTACTTAACATAACTATGTTCTATATGTTTATTAACTATATCATACAAATGAAACCATGTGCCTAGAAAATGAGTACGTCAATTTACATAAGGATTTTATAATGTTATTGCTGGGGTTTGAATGTGAATAGCTTGTAATGTTAAGGCAAAGACTAGAAAAGAACAAAATTTGCATTCTCCACATGAATTAATTATTTTAGAATAGAAACTAGAAAATAGAAATGTAATAAGGTCACTACTCACTTGAATATATGTAAGGGAATAAAATTTTCACTGTGGTAATCACAGATGATTCACAAAAATTATATAAGATAATGTTTTCTTTACTGAGAGTCCCAAAATGTCAGTAAACCCCAATGTATCTGACCTATTTCCAGAGGTTTTGAACTTTAGACCAAATCTCATTTCCTCAATGAAACCTTAAAATTCACTTTTAGCAATTACTAAGTAAAAATAATGACCTAAATCATTCTCAAAACAAAGGTCATTGAGCTAGGAATAAGAAAAGCTAGTACTTCCTTAATTCTATGATATAATCATTATGAGTGAAATAAGCCATTTAATGTTATTTTTTAAATATAAAACAAACCAAAACATGTTAATATATCTTATTAATAAATATTCATATTCTAATATTTACTTATATGCACTAAACATCTGTGAAAATTGTATATCACTATACAAACTAACAGCTCAAAACAGAATAACTTATTAAGTTTGTGGTCTGAAATAGATACAACTAAAATAGAAAAACTTTTATCCAACATTTTATAGTTACATCATTTAAATCCCAGAATAAGACATACATTTTTGATTCTTAATGAATTAAGAAAAATAACAGGCTAAGAATAAGAAGTTGTATATCTAGATATTTCAGAGGTGAATGGCCAGTCAATAAACAAATAAATATAGTTGAATGCAAAACATTTCCTTAGTATTTTTTTGATTTTACCTAACAAAGCAGCCTCATACAAGAATGTAACATTTACTTAACAATGTGTATAGAGTATCCCATATCTATGGTTAAGGATGACCCTCTGACAAGATGTATGCTGATAATATATCAGATATACCAACTACTTCTAATGATCAATATCGAGGAAGTCCCCTAAAAAACCTCTTTATAATCGTAGACTCTCAAAGTGTATCATCATGAACCATAAAACTGAAGCTCCAAGGACCCGCTAAACCTATTTCATATTCATGGTCATGTGATCTCAAGCAACCAAGATAGAGATGATGATGCAGTGGGAACAGGCTCAGTTCTCACCATCTGCTTCGGTGCATTTCTGCAGTATCACATTTAATGACACCAAGCAGTAGTCCCTCCTATCCACTAATACGGAAATATCAGAAATACAGTTTCTAAAAGAAGCACCTATTTCCAGAGGTTTTGAACTTTAGACCAAATCAAATGAGCATGGTAATAATCCTATGACTAAAATGGCACTAGGTCTCCTTATCTGCTGAATAAAATTCTGCTAAAATTCAAAGTGCAGAAGGTAACGCACTGAGAATGCTCCACTAAATAGTCCACTATTCCTTAGATTTCTGATCTCTGTCACTTTTATTTCTACTTCTTTTTGTTTTGCAGATCACACAGCTGTCATGTCAACTTTCCTAGTTTTCTAGCACTTATGTTGCACCTTCTCATTGTAAACTCAGGGCATTGAAATTAGTAATAACTCAAAGTCTGATATTAAATAATAAAATGAGAGGTATTTTGCTAAAGGAAAGGATATGATACTGTATATTTAGGAAATAATGAAAGCAACATGTTAAATAAGAACAAACACTTCACATATTTGAATTAAATCTTTGTGAATGTTTTATTCATCTTTAAAATTAGGTAAAATTAGATAGTTATTTGGGATAGTCCACCTGTCTAGTACGCTTCATTATATTGCCATATATATCATAAAAGAAAACAAAGTATAACATAGTAAACTCTCACTGCAAATAATACAGACACTTGGGGAAAGTTTACTCACCATAAGGCAACAGTACCATGAGGAAGAAATAGGAAAGCAGTAATAATGATTTTTCTGGTATCTGAGTAGCAGAAATTGTATGTACACTGCCTGTCCTCTTTTATTTTACTTCTTTTTTTGTCTTGAAATGTTGAAGTTTGGAAAACAAAAATATTGTCAATAATGCTATCATGATAATAAATTACTTGTGCGTAAACTGTGATTAACAATAACAATATTTGAAACTTGTTACAACATGATGAATGTAATGTATAACACATATATATTTAACAGCAATTTTCAAATGAGTTGCTGCAAAAATGTCAACTAAGTGACATAAATGATATATCATAAATAAATATTGATTTGATCACTGTTTTATCTAAATGTCAAATATGTTCTACTCCATATATAATAAAATTATTTTTTAACTAAAATAATGAAGTATATCAAATAAATAAAATCCACCATCTTATGAGCCACATTTACATATAATCATTGACAATGTAGTTTAAGAATTAGGAGGATTTGTAATAAGACATAAGTAAAACGGATGTTAAGGATAAAAAACCGTATGACCCAGGATGACAGTTTAATTCCCATGTTTGTTATGACACAAAATTCATTGTCATTAAATTAGGCAACCAAAATAAGAAGATAAAAACCAGCATGACAGTGAAGTTAAAAATAGCTGAAAGTAATGGTTTAGATAAACCACAAACATAAATAAATTATGTTATTACAGTAATATCAGTGGTTTTTGTCAAATTATACTAGGTTGAAATTATTTTAGTTCGCAAACATCAAGTGAACATAGATGAAATCTCAGCAATGACCTAATCAGCAACTTTCATAATGATACTAACAAGAGTCCAATAAATTGGTAAATTTAATTCGACGAACACAAAAATTCTCAAAAGAGATATTCGAAGAAAGTATGCGCGTTTGTGGCAATCTCAGTTGGAGTCTCTTCATAAATAAAATTACTGGGTGGTGGGGTACATACCTTTAATCCCAGCACGCGGGAGTCAGAGGCAGGTGGATCTCCATGAGTTTGAGACCAGCCTGGTCTACAAGAGCTCGTTCCAGAACAGCTAGAACTGTTACAGAAAGAAACCCTGTTTCAAAAAACAACAACAATAACACAAACAAACAAAAACCAAAAGAATAAAATGAAGTTACAAGATGGTATTGCTCAATACAAGATTAAACTGTTATTGGAGAAGACTTCATAGCAATGTCCACAATTAATATCTTATCAACTTAATTTTTAAATTTTGGGCTTTATTTTTTTTAATTTTTGGAAGGTAAATACTGCTGAATAATAACTTAAGACAAAAATTAAAGTAAAGGTATTGGACAAAGAATGGGATTTTAAAACTTTTAAACTCAGAGGCATCCTAATCTTAGCTGGATAGTCATGAGGTCATCCCCACTATTTTGTTGGGATGCAGCCTCAATGCTGCCATAAGATGGGGCTGTAAGCAAGCCTGTAGGGCAGTTTTTGAATTAGTATTTGATGGGGAGAGCCAGCTCATTATGGGTGGTGCTACCCCGGGCAGGTGGTCCTGGGCTCTATAAGAAAGCAAGCTGAGCAAGCCATGGGGAGCAAGCCAGGGAGCAGAATCCCTGCCACCATGGGCTCAGCATCCAGATTCCTGACCTGCTGATATTCTTGTCTTAACTTCCTTCAATGATGAACAGGGCTATGCGGTACAGCCAAACAAACCCTTTTCTCCCTTAGTTTTTGGCCATGGTGTTTTATCATAGCAATAACAACCATAAGACCAGAAATGTATAATTTATATCACCTGCAAGGAAAATCTCATTTAAAAAATTCTGTTATCTATTTAAAATGAAATTGCAATGACAAATTAAATTTTCCTAATATCTATCTGACTTGATAATTGTACAAAGTAGTCAAAGTTGTAGATATGCTATTTATACTTATATACATTTATATTTCATTTTATTGCAAGTTGAACAGGGTCAATGTCAGAATATTTTCAAGGTTCTACAACTTTTTCAGAAATACAGAGGCCAATATTAGGATATACACATTGCTTGACCATATTCAATAAATAAGTAAATAATTAAAAGAACAACAAATAAAAAGGAGAAATCAAAAAATTAAAATACCATGTATACATTGGGTAAAGTATAGATTTAACAAACAGATTTAGGGGTGTCACTCATGTGGGTACAATAAGGTGCATTTGCTCTCAGTGGCCAATAGTAGGAACCATTCAGATATCTTTTCAGAGCACCATCTTAAAGTTTCTAGGCCTCGCATTTTAAGAGATAGTGAGCATGCACATACAAGTCTCTTTACAGCTGTGGTAGCTGAAATCCAGCATCCATATTCACATCTATATTATAAACCCTGCTAAATAACTCTGTCATAACCAAGAATTATGCTCTTCAAGTCCAACTGTACAAAGCCACCTTCTAATATGAATCTTAAGAATCCAAGAGCCTCATAATCAATGGTTGTATTGTCTCAGTCTTGGTTTCTGGATTCCTCAGAGAAATTCAGGACTTGATCAACGATATCAGTTTTTATCAACTGTGAGTCACAACTCCTTAGGAAGTTGAATGACGCTTTCAAATGGATCACATATCTGGTAATCAGCATATCATGTATTTACATTACAATTCTTGACAGAAGCAAAATTACAGTTTATGAAGTAGCAACAAAAAAACAATTTTATTGTTGGGGTAGTGCAAGAGGAGTAACTGTGCTAAAGGGTCACAGAAGTAGGACAACTGAGAAGCACTAAAGAGGTTCACAGAGGAAGCCATGCAGTTCTTCATCAAACCTATGCCCGTCAGCATAGTTTAGTTCGTGATATTTTGTCTGTCATCACTTTTCATCCTTAAGATTAAAATCGACAATACAGCAGGTGGAAATTAATCTTCTTCTTACTGAAATGTATTCATCATTCTCTAATATTAAAACCATTTGCAAACATAAGCCTAAGATAAAAGATTATTAATTAGAAGCCTAAAGGTAAAGCATTTCTTAAAATGATGTGGTGGAGCAATTGGCAAAGTCTATGAGAAGTCACTATGGTCACCTGAGAACCAACTGACAAAAGGATATTATTGCCATACAGATATTCTATTTAACTTTCCAAAATATAAGTAAAATTGTATCAATCAATTCAATTATTTGTTCCAATGATAACTTTATCTAAAGTAGGAGCTACTATGCTAAGTACCAGTATGATTCAAACTGAAATTCTTTTTTAAAAAATTTATATATTTATTATATATACAATGTTCTGCCTATATGTATGTATTCCTGTTTGCCAGAAGAGGGCACCAGATCTCATTACAGATGGTTGTGAGTCAATATGTGGTTGCTGGGAAATGAACTCAGGACCTCTGGAAGTGCAGTCAGTGTTCTTAACCTCTGAGCCATCTCTCCAGGCCTGAACTGAAATTCTTGAGCTTTGTAACGATTTTGCTTTGACAGCAACATGTAGTAAGGGGCTGCTTGTTTGTTTCCTGGCCACGCAGACTCCCAAAATAATCCTACAGATGCCATAATATTTGCAATACCGTTTGGCCAATAGCTTAAGCATATTTCTGGCTAACTCATATCCTAAACTAAACCATCCCTATTAATCTGTATATTGTCCCATGGCTGTGGCTTACCTGGTAAAGTTCTTTCCCATGTCTGTCTCCAGCGAGGGCTACATTACTTCTCTCCGACTCTGCCTTCTTTCTCCCAGCATTCAGTTTAGTCTTCTCCACCTACCTAAGTTCTGTCCTATCAACTGGCCAAGGCAGTTTCTTTATTCACTAATGGTATTCACAGAATACAGAGGGGAATCCCACATCATCAACAGGTTCACAAATGGGGAATAATGTATCATAAAGGTGGGTGCTGAAGAATAAAAGTGGGCTAGAGGGTCAGGATCTTCTATTAGCATCAACAACTGACTATTTGGCATTGGACAATCAATTGGTGTGCTTTTCCATTGGACCATATCTCATTAACAGTCTTAAATATTTCCAAACCATTGTGTGTGTGTGTGTGTGTGTGTGTGTGTGTGTGTGTGTGTGTGTGTGTGTTTACATTATTGTTTGGGCCAATGGCAGCCAAAGTTATTAGATTCCCCTGGAGTTGGAGTTATGAGCAGTTAGTGCTGACAAGGTTATTGAGAACTGGACTCAATCTTATCCAAGAGCAGCACACAATCTTAACCACTGATCCATCTCTGTTACCCTGACAGATGTGTGTTTGTTTTAAATTTACAGTGGAGTGAAATTTAAATTTACAGTCTGAGTGAAAGTGTGCCAGGATATTTTTCTGCTACAGAAACAGCAATTATGAGCTGAAATGTGTTTTCTGAAAAGTCCTAGTAGAAAGACAAGGAACTAAAAATTTAGCACTACTGTTGACAAAAATCTTTAAAATAAAATGAATTTACCTAAATTGACCATGGTCCAAAGTGGTCATTGCTCTAATGAAAAGAAGAAATGAAGGTACATAGACACTTTGGATACATATGAACAGAGGACAACTCACATGTGGAACAGAAGGAAGATAGTTATAAGCTAACCAGTCATCAAGCTATCGGAAGAGATAAAATCTTCTGAAACATCAATTTTGAAACCCAGTGGCTAATAAAATTTCTTTATGCTTGAGATATACAGTCTGGTTTATTTGTCATGGACGCTCTCAGAAACTAATAAATTAACTTTAATAGGTATATGAATCATTAATGTGAAGATAGTTGTTTTAGAGTCTGTGTCTGAATGATGAAGGATTAAAAAATAGTGAAAAATAATGAGAAATATTAGGTAATACTTACTGACAGTGTATGTATGGTGCATGGAACAAGGACTCCCAAGAAGAATAATTTCAATGAGTTCTGTAACCTTTCATTATGATTCCATGTTAAAATTATTTTCTGATTTAAGATAATAATAAAACAAGCACCAATCTTGTTTTTTATTTTAAAATAAATATATTTCACTATTACAATATACATTGTATAACACATATTGAAATAGGAATTGCATGGCATAAAGCTAAATTTAGTTAATATTATCTTTTCTTAGTCAAGCTGTTACCTTGGTTGGAATTACATTCATTAAATGTCAGTAAGCAAGGTTCTTTTCAGTTTTGAAAAGTTTGGATGAATTCCAGAGATCAATGTAGAAATTAATTGCTAAACTTCCTGGCATGAGTCTTCTCATCAGCACCGATTTCTTTGAGCAGCCATCGAAACGGGGCACGGCTTGCCAAGGTAAGAGTTTGACAGTTTTGCAATTAGGAAGGACGGGGCATAATTCATTTCTCCTAGGAGTCGATACATACAGTGTACAAATTACACGCAAAGGTAAATTAACCACATAGTTTTAAACAGAATTGTTTAATATTCCATCATTTAACATTACTGTCACTCATATTTTTCCCCCATAAGGGAAACACTTGAAAATAATTAGACTTAAGTATTTCACAATGTAGTGATTTTTATATGCATTTCACAAAATCGTACTTGTAATTTAATCATTCCAGAGATTATGGAAAATTGATTTCTATGAAAATAAGGCATCTGGTGACATAAATAATGTTTGCAAAAAAAGAGTAATTTATAACACCCAAGGCATTGCATGAGGTGAACTTTAACTAAATGTGGTCATAACAAACATCACCTTGCCCTCTCCAAGTTTTCAAAATTGCACTGTGCTGTGGGGATATGAGGCAGATTTGCTGTGTATTATAAATCAGATTTTGACTTATGAAATGTTAATTTTACTATCTCATTATTCCAGATAAAATTTCATGTTTGCTATGACTTTTAGCCATAAAAGCAAATGACACTGTGAAACATATATGAAATATTATTTCACTAATAGTTGTTTTTGTTTAGCATGTGTCATCTTACATAAACATTACTCTAAGTTTTAGTCTTAACTTTGACCATCATTATTGCCTATTCTTATTTTTTCCTGTAATATGTTCATGTATATTTTTATTTTAATCATACTCCCATTAAAATAGGAAAATTTCATCTTAGTTCATCTGTTATTTATCTATTTTTAGGATAGTTGAAATAAAATTATGAGAGGAAATTTGCAAAAAGAAAGAAGCATGTTGGATCCAGAGTTAATTTTGCATATATATGCTTCAACCTAGGAGATGCACTCTTCCATCTGTGTACTTGCCTCCACTTCGTCAGATGCCTTCTTCCCCTCTGCATTTGCATTTGCCCACTGAGATGCATTCTTCTACCTGTGTGCTTGCCTCCACCCATCCAGGTGCGTCTTTCCATGTGTGTACCTGCCTCCACCCATCCAGGTGTGTCTTTCCATGAGTGTGCTTGCCTTCACCCATCCATGTGCATCTCTCCATGTGTGTGCTTGCCTCCACACACTGAGATGATTCACTCCATCTTTGTATCTTTCCACCCACTGAGATGTGTCCTTATGTCTCTGTATTTGCTTCCAGTTTGTAAATCTAAGCTTATGCTTTCTTACTCTCTTTAAAACCTCCTAGATCCAATAGCTCCCTTCTGTAAATTTATATGATACACTATTGTGCTTGAATTTAAATAAAGTCTAAAATCTCTTTATTGCTAAGTGACTGGGTTCATAACTGACACTGAAAAAATTATTGTTTGAAATTCATAGAGAAGAGGATGCAAACGTCCATGTTTCACATGAGAACACACAGGGAAGGCATGAGAACCACTGTATCCAGGCTGTTCTGTGATTTGTGCCCTCTTTTGTCTTATTTAGAAATCATTTTTATTAGTTTTTAAGAAGTTCGCATACTTTACAGATCTTTTAGTATATATTAACTCTTTGTCTGTCATCTGAAACTCTGTAAATAGCCCCAGTACACAGAAATCAAGAAACACTTTTTATATTCTTTTTAATGATCTTTTTAACTCTGTCATGTAAAAGACAGAAAAAAATGATATCCTGAAAGCTAGGGGCAAAAAAACAGACTGCAAACAATGCTTTAACCGGCAATGAGAACCAAAACAAGTACTGAACAAATGTATGCATATTGAAAAGATATAAATGTTCTTGAACACTTTCAACACCGGTTTATTTTAAAGTAGCTAAAATGGATATAATATGTTAAAAGCTAAATTTTTGCCTGATTTTTAAGTTAGAAAAAGTGATGTTGTTAGACAAAATTATTCTTGTATTAGTCAACTCAGAATTTAACTAATTAAATCAGAAAGTTATGAAAATATTTAAAAAGATTTTTAAGAAAAAAGAATTAAACCACTTCTATTTCACTCATTCTTCCCTCCAGCCCCTACAAGATAGCCATCCTTCAGCCACTTCTCGAAATTAGACAGTCTCAAGTTGGTAGCATCTTTTCTTTATTATTGTTACATATATATGTGCATTTGAGTCTGTACACACACACACACATATATTTGTGCACAAATATATAAAAATAACCTGTTCTTGTTTGTCTCTATATGGTTTCATAACTGACCATTCTTCATTAGATAACCAACAAAGGGCTCATCCCCTGAAGTAACTATTTCTCCTTCCAGCAATCATTAGTTTCCTATAGCTCTTTGTCTGTAAGTATGACCTCTTGATTTTTCAACCTTCAACATTAATTCATTAATTGATATTTACATTGTTTTCATTTTATTTATGCAATCATTTCAAGGGGAGACTATTTTGTAGCATACTTCCTGGTATCCTGGTTCTTACATACACTCTTTCTTTTACTCTTCTAAAATGTTCCCTGACCCATAGATCCAGTAGCTGTGATGTAGATGCATTTTGGGGACTGGACTCCGTATAATTCATTGATATCTGTTTTGAGTTCAGTTGTTTTCTGTTATGGCCTCCATTTGCTGTTTTGAGAGACTTCATTGAAAATGAGTGAAACATAAAAAAATTACAGGTAAATGAATGTACCTAGAAAAGACTGTATGGAGTGAGGTACTCAAACCCCCAAAGACAAAAGTTGCATATTCTTTCTCTTCTGTGGTTTCTAGCTCCAAATCCTCACATGTGAGCTTACAGCATGAAGTAACCACAGAATCCAGGAAAGTATAAATGGAGAGGATATATTGGACAGGGAAACAGAAAAATGGGAAAGAGTCTCCTAATGTAGAGGACAGATGGTATTCGATATAGATGAAGAAGGTGGGTCAAAGGACAAATAATAATAAGATTGTTTGATAAAGACTCCAGGAAGCACATTATTTTTTTATAAATTCCTAAAATTATATACTATACACACACACACACACACACACACACACACACACTAATGGAGTTAAAACACATGGGTTGATACTGCTCCTACACAAGAAATACAGACTAACCAAAATTCAGTAACAGGCACGAGCAACTATACCTTGGTTATGGTATTCCAAGTTTCTCCTGAAATATTCTAAACTATAAAACTAGTCATAGATGAATATAAAGTCATCTTCGTTTGCCTTTCAGGAATTGAGGGTGATCCCTCTTTGTAGAACATGGCACCCTTAGGACGCAAGTATTGGATTTTTGGAGCTGTATTAGCCATGATAGTCTCTTACCTGAAGTCTAGCCTCCATGGTACTGGAAAACAGCACACAAGGAGCCAAGGAAGAGAAGTGATTAAATAGTCCAATCAAACTTTAACACCTATGAACCAAACTAATGACCAACATGACAAAACATCTATGAAGGCACAAAAATCAGCACTCACCCCTCAGGGGTAACTAATAGCTGTCTAATGAGATTGAAGGTCCCACTCAACTGAAGGAAATCATGTGTGGTCTATTATTTTCATGATCCTCTAGAGGAATGATATTCATAAAATTGATTAAATATACAAAGGAGATTTATTAGAATAGTTTATAGGCTATGATCCAGCTAGGAAAATAATGTCTCTCTACCTATAGTAGGTCCAAGAATTCAGTCGCTGTTCAGCCATGAGCCTGATGTCTCCGCTGGTCTTCAGTATACACCAGAATTCTGAAGAAGTATGCTCTAATCCCAGGGAAGAAATCAACTTGCCAGTGCAAGAGCAAGCAGCCAATGAGCATGACAATCCTTCCTCCATGTTCCTTATATAGGCTACCACAAGAAGGTGAGGCCCAGATTAAAGGAATATCTGCCCACTTCGAAAGATCTGAATTAAAAATTAGTCTTCCCACTTCAAATGATTTATTAAGAAAAAACCTTTACAGGTGTGCTGAGACACTTGGGTTTTAGTTAATTCCAGGTTTAGTCAAGTTGACAACAGAATTGTCATCACACCTGGTACTGAGAACACAGCCATATTACTGGGTCTGATGAGGTCACTCACATTAGAGAAGGAACTGCTACTGTCAATTAGACATCATCATAATTCTTTACTAGGTTGAAATTTGTATCCTTATATCCACAATAATTGTAGCAGCCATCTCTCATCAGAGAAGCTTTACTTTGCAGTAAATGGAGATCATCATATAAAATAGTTTGATGATGCTTTGATGAACTCATTTTTTAAAAATAAATCTTGTCTTTATGTGTAAGAATGTGTATTTGAGTCCTACATAGGCATAAAATAAGAGCTTGGAAATTCCTTAAAAATCTAACTCTCTCTCTGTCTCTCTCTCTCTCTCTCCTTTACCCTCTCTTTTTTCTCTTTCTCAAAAAATCTGCATACCATAAATTAATAAATTGTGGCTTTGAGAGGATATGACCTTGCAAGGGCTATTCATAGAGAGACAAAACAAGGTTTATGTACAGATTTGGACTAAGCACAGAAATAATGATTTCTTGTCATTTTATTTGAAAGACTCTCCCTCCCAACTATGTTTTATACAAACAGATGGCCTTAAACTTACTACACTAAGAATGCCTTTGAACTTCAAATTCTCTTGCTTCCAAATCCTGGCATATGTAAAAAAAATAGTACCTGATCTATGTTGTTCTGAATATTGAACCCAGGGTTGATGAATGTAAGGAAAGTACTCTCCCAACAGAGCTATATCTCCAGCCTCCATAAAAATAAGTGTTTAATGAATGCAATAATAATGATGCACCATATATTCATGAAAGTGAACTATATTTGCTTTTAGCTATAATTACTCTAAGAATAATAAAAATCCCACATTAAAATATAATTATATTTTCTTTAGTAGCCACAGAACTAGGACTCTTAAATATTTTTCTGCAGTATGTCTTAAATGGATGATGTGTCTGGACATCACATCACGTTTTTCTCTAGGAAGAATTGTAAGAACTACCTAATGTAGAGAGATCATAACATATTTACACTGAGTTTGTGTTTCCTAATCATCAACCTGACATTCTGAATTTCGTTTTTATTTTATGAGCATTAGTCTTTTACCTGCATGTATGTTTGTGTGAGGCTGTCGGTTCCCCCAGAATTGGAGTTAACAGACAGTTGTGAGCTGCCATGTGGATGCTGCGAATTGAACCTTGATTCCTCTGGAAAAGCAGTCGGTGCTCTTAACCCCTGAGCCATTTCTCCAGCCCTGAAATTCTGAATTACTAAGAGAGAAACAAGTTTAACAAAAAGAGTGAAATGTGTCTAGAGAGGCATAGTAGTTAGGATTATGTGTCATGTTTCTTGAGGACATGAGTTTGCTTCTCAGCACCCAGGCCTGGTAAGCCACAATTGCCAAAAACTTAAGACCAGAGGTGTCATGCCCACATAATAAAAAAAAAGCAAATATTTAAAAGCAGGTGAATATTTAACTAACCTTCAGATAAATAATTTATTATTCAAAGAAATGTTTTCCTGTATAGATGAAAAAGGGAGGCTGTCAAAAGATATTTGTACTGAATAAAATCAATTGAAATAGTGTAATATGAAAGGAGTTACTTGTATAAATAAAAACACCCGTTAGGAGCTGTCCTGAATAAGGGGAGCTGCCCTTCTGCCTTTACTTTCATTTCCATCTGCGACTGATCACTTACCAGCTCTTATTTGTGTTTCAGAGATTTACTGGCATAGTAAACATATCTTTCATCTTTCCCAGTGTTTGTGCTGTTGTACCCTCTTCACCCAGCTAGCTCTCAAAGATATTAGTAAATATTATCTCTTTTTACATTGCAGAAAACATTTTTTAAGTTTTAAATATTTCATTCAACCCTTAAGGCTATAACAAAGTGCTTTTACTCCCGCAAAGAGATTTTTACATCAAATTTTTAGTAAAAGAGAGAGAAAAAAATTAAAACAAATAAGTCCTTCTGAGCTGTTGAGATATCACACGACCAGATATTTGAACACATATGATTGAGCCAAGTCAACCTCTTTGATTGTACTTCAAGTATGTGCATGTTACTCTCTATATGTTTGTTTCTCCCTGCGTCTTTCTGTATATGTCTCTCTATCTTTGAGTGTGTATGTGTGTGTGTGTCTGTATCTGTCTGTGTGTGTGTGTGTGTGTGTGTGTGTCTGACCTCACACTTTAAATTATGACCATGTATTCTAAATAATTCAGACTCTAAGTTAGGATAGGATACATTGTACCATTTGTCTATTTTATTGAGAGTTCTTTCTTCATTTATCAATAATAATAAAATCACACTCTTTCTTAAGAAATAAGAGTAATTTACTCATTTAATTGTGTCACCTGATGTCCAAATGATGAAGACTTTAGGTATGTGAGTTTCATGCCTTTATGTGAGGAATTATGACCATGGATAGCTAGTGTTTATGATAACACCAAAACATGACATTATTTTATTGCATAATTTTTCAATTTCACATTTAGAAGTCCACAAAAAAAGTCTAATAAAGAAACATACTGTGAAAACATGTGCCAAAAATATGTGTAGCTTATAAAAAATTAAGTTCTATGGGGAGGTTTAAAATTAAAAATTTTTATTATCTTAAAAGTCATATGCATTGGAAAACATTAGTAAATATAGTTGTGAAAGGTATACTCTTGTTATATTAGTTTTGCCTGCATATTGTATTTATTACTTGGCATACTAGTATAAAAATACTTCAGATGCCTAATTTAAAACAAAATATCACATATATGTATTCGTCAGTGCATAGGTGTGGGTGCTGTACATGAAAGTCAAAGGACAACTTAAGGAAATTCATTCTGTCCTTATTCCATGTGATTCATTGGGACTGAATTCAGAACCTCAGACTTGTTGGCAAAAGCCATTAAATGCTGAGCTCACTTGACTAAGATTCATCACTTGAGAAACAAAAATGTGTAGGGAAACATGGAAGAGTTTTTAAGATTGTGAAAGTGTTGGTCATGACATGCATCATTAAGTTTGAGTATTATCTTCATGTGTCCCACATGTTACTTTATTTAAATTTCTACACCATAAGATGTTTGTATAGTGATTCTTAATGTGCCAATTCCATCACTGATTAAAAATTCTGATGACAGTCGTTTATTAGGTTTATCCACCCCAGTGATAATATCCTAATGTCAACTCAAGATCTAGAATGAGTTGCTTCAGGTGACACTTAGTATGTCTCCATTTTTGGTTCTTCTTTACAAAACAACCACTCCTCTGGACAAATATACTCTCAGATTCAAACCTTGAGACTCTAAACGACTCTGACCATACATAATTCTCTTAGTAGACAAACTGACTCTGTTTATGAACTGTAAGACTTTCCCATCAAATTCCATCCAATTAGCTTTCCTTACCATGTTGATGCTGTGGAAGAGGTTTTGCAATTGTTAAATGTGTCAAATCTCAGTAGCTTTTGTCACATAATATGTGCAGTGATCCATATGTTATACAATTTTCTTAATAAAGAATTAAAAATGGTTTTACATTATTTTCAACTTATATGTGTCTGTAGCCATTAAATTCTACTTTTCCCCTGAACTGACACATCTATTCCCCTCTTGTGCTTTTCACCACATTGAAGAAAATGCCTTCTTTCTGTGTATGTTTATGTCTTTTGTATTCTTTCACTTGCTTTTTTTTTTTTTAAATTACAACCACTTAAGTCTTTCTTGGATTTTTAGAGAACTTACTGTGGATTTCTTTCACTTTTGATCCTTCAAAAAATATTTTCCAGGTTTAGTCTTTGTTAGCTGTCTGAATTTTTGGTAAGACCACATACTCTTTTTATTCTTCCTTAAAATTAATAATGCCATAAGATATATTTGTTCTGTACAAATGCATCCATATTTACTTACTTTTTTGCTTACTGAAATCTTAAGGACTGAATTAAAAAAATATGAGGAGTCACATAAAAATAAACTAAATAATTATCTGACTGAAGACAATGAGATACAACAGAACTAATTGGCCTTCTCCACTTAAAAAATACTAAATAAATTTCCAAATCTATGTAAAGATTTTATTAACTGGGGAGATGAAGGCAGAAGTTGTAATGAGTTATCTTCTTTAATCCCTCTTGGCCTTAATTTTTGGAAGCAGGATTTCTCACTGAACCCAGAGTTCACTGAATCCTCTAATCTGTCACTCTGTAATCAATATGGAGAATATGCTGTTTTCAAAAACTGACTATTGATGTTAGGTCATGAAAGGCACTCTCATATCTATGTGACATGTTCACACATATGTACTCTCAGAAAATATACCAATGAACACATTCATGTACATGTACATCTTATTGTGTGTATCTCATTCATAGCCTAGCCACTTTCTACAACCAATGTTCAATAACGTAAGGATGCGGACAATAATACCAGTGTTTGAATTAGAACAATATAAAATATACTGAAATAATGACTGGATATCCTTGTGCCTGGCCCACGGGCATTCTTTCCTTGAAGAAGGTAAAAATTTCTAATTTTCCGAAGCTTAGCCTCTGTACTATTCTCACGGTATTCAAAATCATTGCGAAATATGTTTTGAGGATCAGCAGTATTTCCCTCTAAAATTTTGTTGGACATGAATGCATTTATTGATTATTTAGATAGTATGGTAAGAAATTTACAGTTTTCAATGGAGAAAATGGAAGAGATACTCCAATTTACTCCTAAGCACTATCTTGAAGTTCTTCGAGTTAGAAACTTGAAGAGAATATTTTTGCTTTCTAATGTTGCGGAGACAATCTAATTTTTCATTTTCCCTTTTAGTTCTTCCCATTAAAGTTAAGAACAAAATGAAGTCTAAGAGGTTTTTTTGTTGTTATTATTGAATTAGTATGATTATTATGTAACATTCTCGGGAGATTTCTTTATACAATACTTAAGTACAATTTAAGATGAATAGCAAAGTACAGAGTAAATTTATCCCCAAAGAGCGCTCTATAGCTGTGCAATTAATATATCTTGATTTCATGCATTTTAATGGTTTCACTATTGACTGCTTAACTGCTCTTTAGGTCACAAGGAACAATATCCCTTAAACTTTCTCATGGTCTAATTACCTATGGATTTGTTTTAAATTTAAGCGCTGATTCAGATTCCATTAGTCTTGAAGACCTCTGTGAGTCTACATTTTAAACAAGCTATGCAGTGAAAACAATAGTAGGGATCCTAAGAACACCTTAAATATCAAGGCTATCAGAAACATAAGATCACTGGCCTAAAAAAAAGAAGAGCAATACTTACTTTGTGTTTAATTGATTGCTTTTCCCATGAGAGCAGCCACTTCTTCCCCATCAGTAAATTCCTGAATTAAAATAACAAAATGCCTGGCAGTTGAAAGGGAGTCATGGCCAAATTCTCTCTGCTTTTATGTCTATATGGGAATGGGAAATTCATGTCACCTATGCACAAGAAGGAAACAGTTTCTACTATCATTTGTCTTCCAAAGAGTTACTTATTACCTTGGGGAAAGAGCAGGACATGCAGTACTCACTACATGGTAAACTGAAATTATTTTGCTTCATTACTCCATTCCTAGGATTAACCTTCTGTCTTTTATTGTATATTAATTTGAAAATAGCTATTGCTATTATTACTATTAATATCATGGGAAAGTAACTTTGTATTTCCATCTAATGCACAAAGGACACAGTTTATGTTTAATACAAGTTTATCAAAAAAAAATTACAGGTTTACCCACTTTCTGCTTCATAGGGACTTCTACATAAAGCACAGTATGCAAGGACAGAGTTTGTGGTCCATGTAACACCCAGTGCCGTGACCATGAAGACCTACTATTTAAGAGCAGTTATTTTCCTTTTAGTGCAAAGAATGGAAAACTCCTTATCCTAGTAAGAACTTACGTGTTTACTCGAGGCATGGTAAAGAGAACACATCTGACTGTCACGATGGGATTTTCTAAAGTGGAAACTCTGCTAGGAGGGGTAGATTATCTACTAACTGAGATTCCTCAGTCAAAATGTCACAATTTTTCTTAAACTTGCATTTTGTTATAAAAACTTGCAGTACTGCAATTTTATATGGAGTGAGGAAGATTGATTGCATTCAGTTATTCTATTTCCATTTTTTAAGACTTTAACCAGATTCATTCATCAGCTGGCCTTGTGACATAATTAAATAAGTTTAAAATTTTAAAAAAAGAGTCATGTGTTTACAGTGCTGCATTATATTTGAATATGTTGCCACTAAGGAAAAACAAAAGTTCAGGAAAAGGAGTATATTGGAAACATAATTTAAATATTAAGTAAAAGTAAGTATTTAAAGTTCAAATATTTCAACTTTTGGTTTATTTGATAATTATATGTACTGGACAGTCTATGACCAAATGATTATATTCAAATAGAAAATAATTTTATTATACTTTTCCATAAGCATTCTTAAGAGAAAATCTAATAAATTTTTACTAAGGAACACAACTTTGACTGGAAATATTTTTCTGAATTTCTATCACTAATATTGTGATAATTTTTACAATTTCTTCCTCACTTTGATAGGTCTATAAGGTGTTCAAATCACAGAGCTGTGAGATGCTAAAATATGTCTTACAAAAGAAAAAAATGTGAGGAAAGTGCCAAAATTAAAGGATTAAACTATTGAGTAGGAAAAGATTAACTACCAAAATAATAAATTATAAGGACGATTAGAATGAGTTAATTGTATTTCTAAACTTGAATCTATCAATAACATGCTATGATATACTTCTGTTATCTCACTTCTCCTTTAAAGCACCTTTTGGAAACCCTCTTTTCTTAGTTACAAAATAAAGGTCTGCTTTAGGAAATCCTACAGCCAGTACTTTGAGTTACCCACCCACTTGGGCATGGCCTCTTATTCTATAAATGCCCGTTCCCTCTCTTCAGGCTGCTGGATTCAGTTCCTGTCCCCCATTGGACCAGAGGACTGTGATATGTGAGTCTACCCCTAAATAAATAATTCTTTATTATACTCAATTCTGAGCTAGTGTGGGATTTCTTTTTAGCGTCCGTCTTCAAATGTCCTTATCCTTCTATATCTGCAAACATATTTTCTTATGGACCTTAGTTATATATGATAAATTTCAATCCCACTAGCCCACCATCCTTTGTCATACATAACAAACGTACTTATAACAGATAAGATAAAATATTATGCCATATGTCACATAAGTGTTCAAAGCAGCTTGACTTTTATTCTTCACTATTTCAAGAAAATATGATTGAAGAGTTCTTTAGGGAATTACAATAAAATAGTTGTAGAAGAAGTTAGAATATATGAGAAATGATAGCAGAGGCAGGCAGGGGAGTTAAAAGTTTAACTAGGAATGGAGGTGGGGGTAGAAAGGGAATTTGTGGGTTAATCAAAACTAAAGAGTATGAAAATGTTTAATGGAAACCAAATAATTAGTAAGCTATTTTCAAAATAAAACATATAAAATATATAATTTGAATGGAGCTACTCCACATGCCTGAATAATTATGCTCCAAGAACACAGTAGTTATTTATTGAAAAAATGTAGTGTCAGGCATGTGACAGCACCCTGTGAATTACTACTGATCAGGGTGGTCCACTGATTTCCAAACAGGGCAGGCTATTGCCATTGATCTCAGTTACACACCTTAGATAGGTGGCAAGACCCTGTTGCTAAAGACAACAAAAAATTTGCTGAAAGTCAGAGAATCAATCTCAAGATACTATTCTCCTGCTGCTTAAATTTCATAATAACAGAAGGAGCCATACAGACTGCTCAGAGAGAAAGGACATCATTGGTCTGACCCAGAGGTAGACACTTCATGCTACAGTACCAACCTGTCAAATTGAGATGCTTTCTCTGGTAAAACAGTGACATGTCATCTTTGTCAACTGCCCATGTCACTGCAAGGTCCAGAAAACATTGCAAGAGAGGATGTTTAAAGAATGCAAAAGCCAGGGAACAGGAGGGCGTGCTTAGAAATGCTGTTGAGATTGTAGGAATACGAACAACTCCCAAAGGCTCATGTGTTCAAGTGTGTGGTCCCCAGTTGATGAACCTGTCGGAGATGTGTCAACGGGTGGGTTCTGAGGTTTCAAAAATTCCACACCTTTCCCACTTAGCACACTTTGCTTGGTGTCTGCTAATAAAGACATAAGTTCTCAGCTACTGCTCCAGCAACTTGCCTGCCTACCTACTAGTATGCTTCCTGAAATAATGTTCATGGATTCTAACCCTCTGCAACAGTGTTTCCAAATTAAATACTACCTTTTATAAGTTTTCTTGGTCACCGAGTTTTATCATGGCAATAGAATGGTAAGACAGGCATCTTGTGAATATAACATGACTCTTTTACTCGTTTACTCAGAATACCTCTGGCTGCTTGCACAAGTCTGCCATGGCTGGAAATAGAAAATATTAATAAATATATATGTGCATATATACACACGTATATATGTGTAGATACGTACACACACACACACACACACACACATATAGTTCTATGGGGCATGTGTTAAGAAAGTTGTGAGAGAGTTAGAAAAGGAAATGGAGGACAGATATATTTTCCTGTAAATCTGTATTAAATTATAAAATGATAATTTTTAAAAAATAAAAATATATACCTAAAAAATGACTAAAATAAATTCAAAATTAGGAAAAGTTAACCTTAAAAACATCTCAATACAGTCTTGGCATGTGTTTGTGTGTGTGAGCGTGTGTGAGAGTATGTGTCTAATATAGACTGTAATTAAACAAGAGTTCTATGTTCACAGCAAAACTAAGTACGATGAAGAGATTTTCCATATATTTTTACCCCAATGCATGTACAACCTCCCATATTATAAATGTGCCCCTATAGTGGTGCACCATTTATAATTGATATGTCAATCTAGAAATCTAATACTCATGAATATTCACTGTTAAACAAGAAAAAATATACAACTGAATATAGATTCAATATGAAAAGATGGTTGAAATCAAAGAGCATTAATTTTAAAAGCAGGTAAATCACTAGAATAAGGCTAGACACATTGTCTGCATTGTTTTCCCATGTATGTGTTGCTCTGTTCACTCCCTGGCAGCATCTACATGAGTGCTAATTTTTTCACAGATTCAGCCAAACCTCAGTGACTCTGGATTTTCCTTCCCTCTTTGAAGTTGAGCCATTTAGTCCACATGTGGTGATGTGTCTGCTGCTGTGTCATTAATCACAGCTTCCAAAGGCTAATGACATGAGGAAATTTTCTATCTGTTCTGCTCTTTGCCTATCAAATACAGATTTTTCACATTCATCTGTTGTCTTATCAGAATTGTCCTCTGATTTGCTCCCCTTCTTGTCAAGGTAAATATGAGATGTGTATTTAGGACAGGTTTTTCCTCTAACATGTGCATCATGTAAATTTTTATAGGACAGATTGTATTTCTACTCATTTAATATTTATTTTACAATTGCCAGAAATTTTTCATTCTAATCTACTTGCTAGTTCATTTGTTTTTTTTTTCTTGTGGGTGTGTGAGTGTATGTGTACTGTTTAATAAATCTTTGCCTACAATACACATGCAAAGGATTCAGCATTTCTATATCTATATATTATCTGAAATTAATTATTTCAATGAATGTGAAGTGGAGATTAAGATCCATTTTACATGGATATATGATTGAATGATCTACAAATATGAAAAATATACTTTTATTGCTACAACATTCATTCGGCATAAATCACATCATCATAACTGTATGAATTTTCTGCTGTTTCTCTTAAGTTCATTACACTGATTTTTAGCATTCGATCGACGTTAAAGTGATTCTTGTTTTTGCTCTGAAAGAACTCTTCATATTTGGTAGTGTATACTAAACCAATGCTTCATGAGAAAAAGTACTAAACTGAAACTATGTTTTGTTTTCAAAATGGTTACGATTTTGATAACCAGCAATATGTTAAATAAAACTACACACACACACACACACACACACACACACACACACACACCGTAGGACAAGAGAGATGGCTCTGTAATTAAGAACTCCTCCTGTTCCTGCAGAGGACTTGAATTTTCTTCCCAGCACCCATATCAGGCAGCTAACAACCACCTGCAACCTCAGCCCTGGGCGATGGATGCCATTTTCTAACCTCTGTGGCAACCTGCACTGCCATACTCATTCACACATGCATTGGCACACATGCATATACACATATGCAAGTGATTAAAGTATACTCAAATATCAGGGACTTTCTTTTTTGCATTTTCTTCTGGAGTTGGTGTCTGTGTGCCCTCAACAAAGTCCATGTATTATAACACAGCTCTCTTGTTTATATTTTATGTGTGTGGTTTTGTTTTTGATTTTTGTTTTCGTTTTGTTTTATTAATTTATGTGAATGTGCGAGTGTTTTGTGTGTATGTGCACATATGTGTCATTATTTGTAAAGGCCAGAAGAGGGCATCAGATTTCCTGAACTAGAGTTTCTGGTTGTTGTGAGCATCCCAAAAAGGGTTTTGGAAATCAATCCAGGGTCTTGTATAAGGGAAAGAACTCTTAAAAACAGCAGTGTCTCCAGTACCACTTACTTTTCTTTATTGAGTATTTAGTTTGTTAGATTTTGCTGTAAAAAAAATCCTCCATTTATTAGTGTACTTTATTGCAACATATGTTTATGTCACAATGTTTCTATTGATTGCGGTTTAAAAAAAGGAGTTGATTTTCATGCAGTATTTCACTAAAATGTGTTGGTTTTGTTGGTTTCCTAACAAATTAAGACATAGTAAATTATAGCATGCAAATTTGTTCTCCTACTGTAATACAGATCAGATGTTAGTAGATGCATTGGTGACTCTGTCCGAAATCTAAAATTAGAATTTCTATGAACCTGAATTTTTCTTTGGGAAAACACTGCCTCAGATTTCTGGCATAGTTTCCATATACTGTAGAGCTAGGCAAGTTCTTTCAGCTTCTTTATAAGTCCTGTGCAACTTGTCACCCTGCCTGCCAACTCCTACTAGACATCAGTACCTGCACACAAAGAATCTCCTAGGCCCTTAGCATCATTTATTCAGCTTGTCACATATTTATCTACCTCCCTGTGAAAATACCCTGATTTCAAAGATATGTGTGATTAGAGTAGGCTAGTCTAGATAATTCAAAATAATTCATATGTATATATATGTATATGTACACATATGACACATTCACACACTATATATATATATATATATATATATATATATATATATATATCACACATTTTATGAGCACAGCAAGGCTACCAGTAAATAACATCTTCAAAATGAATATCTAACAACATACAGTTTACTATTTTTATCAATTAGATTTCTTGAGTTATTTGAAATGCGTATTAGCAAAAGATAAAATATAAGCCATAATAACAGAATGTTTTAAATTCTGATAGAAAAATTCAATAATTTGATATACTTTTTAAAACAAAACTGTTTACTAACAAATGTTTTAGATTATATTCTACAAATATTTTTATTTTTATTTCTTTGGGAATGAGATTATACCCAAAATAAGTATTTAAAAATTTCCCCCAGAAACTTGGACGTGATGAACATGGATAAAGTGATGAAAACCATTTATTTATAGTGGTTCTAATATTATTCTTAAGCACACGATTTGGGCAGAATAAATCTCTACTCAATTTACTTCATTAAGTAAATCTTTGAAATCTCAACCAAGACAAATAGGTCTATTTTGACTCACACAGAAGAATTTAACTTAGAATTTTGCACTCTTATCACCAAGTGGATTTCACACATATTTTATGGCATGTTGAAAACTAGACAAGCATGTCTGCTATGTGTGGATTTGATCCAAAGTAATTTAGGTTTATCATTAATTCTATTTTGGAGGGATTAAAGGTTTATTTAATTCTTGTTTATGAATTTGTATATGTATTTCTGTATGCATTTGTATTCCAGTAGATACTTCAACACTTGTGCTCCCTCCTGTTCCATAAAGTAAATTCTGCGAGCTTATTAAAAAAATGTATGAAATTTGGAAGGAAAAGCCAGGAGGAAAATAGAATAGGAGAAGAAATGAAAGGAAAGGAAAACAGGGTGGATTTTGTCAAGACACATTTTATGCATTATACAGTTCTCAAACAATAGAAAAGGAAAAGTTGAGAATTTAAAGGGCTGCACAACTGGGCGGATTTATAATGAAAAGTATTTGTGTTAATCCTTGCTGTTGGTACTTGAATGAGTTAATGGTTTTGGGCTTTAGGAAGGGCATCCATTGGAAAAAGCCAGATGTTGGTTGAAAGCCCCTGGGATAATGTTAGCACGTAGGAGATTTACTTGATAATTATTTGTGTTAAACAGAAGATCAAGATGAGAACCCAAAGACAAGATAGATGACTGTGTTGTAAGTGGATAAAGAGACTGAGGTTTACTGTCTAAGCCTGGGAGAAGTGGATGGTAAAGAAGTAAAAATATGTCAAGTATTTCATATAGTAGACTTTTATATGATGCAAATTATACTTTGAATGGTTTCTAAGCAGAAATTGGCATGATGTGACCTTAACATCCTATGAGATCTCTAGCTGTATTGACTAAACTGCAGGCAGCTGAGAAAAAAGGAGACATTGAATACTGTCTATAGATGATATTAATTTGGATCAGAGTGAGTAGCACATGCATGGGGTAGAAAGTGAAAGAAATCAGAGTTGTTCTAAGGGTTGGATAAGGGGCATAAAGGCAGCTTTATGTGGATGCCTAAAGAGTAGATAAATCCTGAGTTAATGTCTATTGTTGACATACACGTGATTATGTGACTATATCAAAGACCAGTGCCTCAGAACCATGGAAAAAGCAAAATCTTCATCCAGCAGTCAGGTACAGAGGAAATTGTCAGTCTATATTTTGTCCAAGCACTAATGTTTATTAATGATTGGTCAGTGTGTGGGAAAGTTTGCAACTCCCGCTGACTTCGTATATGTCTGTCTATCTCTCTCACTATCATATATCATCTTTCTCTGTCTCTATGTGTGTATGTGTGTGTGTGTGTGCATGCGTGTGTGCTTGCGTGAGTGTGTGTGTGTGTGTGTGTGTGTGTGTGTGTGTGTGTGTGTGCTAAGCCATATTAGCTGAATCACTGGTTGCTGGAGGGAAAACCAACATCCAGGGTAGTTGTAAAGAGCAAGTAACTGAAGGGGACAGAAAATTCAGTGAGACAAGAGGCTTTAGAGAAAGTTCAAGGAAAAATATTTTGGGCTCAATTATTCATATTTTAATCTTGAGTGGTTTGTTGTTGTTTTTTTTTTTTACTTTCATGTAGAGGTGATAATACAGAGCTAGACTTTTAAGGTAAATCTCATAGGAAAAGTCTTGGCAGAAAACAAAAATGTGAGGCTGTAGTTGAAACATTTTTAAAATATTTCCAGACAAATTCTTCTGTGAGGGAAATGAGTCAGAGGAGTTCAAAGATACATTGTTTGAAGAAGAAAATTTTATAATATTATTTAGTTTTTTAAATTTTTGTTTCTATTTTTGTTTTATGAAAAGCTAAATATTACAAAAGAGGTAAATGCAAAGTCTCTAGTTAAAGTAATTTCAGTTTCTTTTAGATAAAATTGTTTGTTCTTTTCATATGATTTCTTCACAGTGAAATTGACCATCAACACCTTATTTTCCTGAATAATTAACATAATCTTACATGGCCTTCAACACTATAAGCTCAACATAGAATTTATAATTATAATTCACATTGCTGATTGAAAATTCTTATAGTATTCTCATTAATGACATGGGAAGGCAAATAATACCATATTTGGGAGTCACTGAAAATGCTTATTTTTCTAGTCTATTAATGAACAATAACATTTATTACTTTTTGTAAACTGTGGTTTCTGTTTGTTTCCGTCAGCATTCAGGAAGAGCTTATTTTCCTGTAAACAACAAATGTACTAGCTGCTTATTCAAATGCAGATGTAGTGTGATCTATGTGTACTAGACCAAAGCATTCCTCAATAAACATATGCACTGAAAGTGTTCAATGCCAATGAGGGGTCAGAGGCACTTGTGTAAAATAAGCTGGTAACCATTGTTTTCTCTCCAATTAGAGTGCTACAGCACCATTGTTAGTCTGTCTTTACAGAAGCATGTAAATGATGCTTCATAAACTCTCCTAATTCACTCTGGTGCCATTTGCAACGTAACACATTTTCAGAGTGTTTGCTTTATAAAGTTAATAAGTTCACCATGTAATGAGATTTTATACTTAAAGTGCTTTTAATTCATTAAGTGTTTAAGGCGTTGTGTTTAGACTCATGGACAACTTTATTTTATATATGAAATTATTGCTAATTTCAGAAAGAAAATACTTCATGCTGAATAATTTATGAAGCACTAAAAAGGAAAATAAAATTCAAATGTGTGATTTGCTTTATTCCTTTGTTATAAATTTTCTATGAATTATAACATTCTTATTAAGAGTTGTAGAGGTTTTAAATGGAAATTTCAAATTTATTTTGTGGTTTTTTATTTTTAATATCTACTAAAGTTATAAATGCTAGGTAAAAAAAGCAATATTTCAGCACATGAATATATACATTTAAGTTGATTTTACAACGGATTAATGAAATCTTTAGCCACTATTTTAAACAAACATAGCTTTCATAAAACAATATCTCATTATTTATAATTTAGTAAAGCCATATTCATTGTTTTAGTATTTCACATTTTAATACCTATCACCAAATTTCTGTAAAAAAATTTAAGATTGTGAAAATATTACACACCAAGAATGTTAGATTTCTACCTATTCTGTCACTAACACTGGAAACATAATAACACTTTTTAAGTGTTGATTGTAAGATTATTAAAGAATTCCAACAGAAACAGTCCTCCTGCCTGCAAAGAAGCAAAAGGCAAGGTTCTAAAATTGCTGACAAAAAGACATAGTTGTGGAGAAGTGTGAGAGAAGTAAGGAGGAGGGCAGGTGACAATTTGGGATGAAGGAAGGGAGAAGGGAAGAGAAAAATTGGAGTTCATTATGCACAGTTAAGAACTCATCAAAGAACAAGTTTAATTATTAAAAATTGCAAAACCAGATGCTGACAGGAGAGGAACAAGTGCCATCTCTCATGGGATTCAAGTTACAATGGGAAGCAATTTCATATAAACATTAAAACAATGTCACATGCCTGAACTCACTGCACTATTCTCTTACTAACCTAAGGAAAAACTTTTCTTCTCAGTAAAGAAAATGTGTGAACAACCAGAAGAGATTATTTCCAATTCAGATATTAGTGTCATTAATAATATAGACTGATATCAGTAATGAAGACTGAAAAAAAAACTTCTAAATACAGGAACATCTTATTTCCAGAGTGTACTAACTTGATTAAACTTTCCAGTGAAGTTTGGTTATTGTCTTTAAAATAGTCATATTGCATCCATCACAGTTGACTACTTCCTCCTCTCAATATTCCTTAGGTGCCTGTAGTTCTTTGTCTCTGTGTAAGAGCCCATGAAATTACCCCTTCCACACTGACATCTCATTGCTCTTGTACTTCTTCAGCTCTTGTTGTGACAAGCTCCTCGTTGAAGTATGATGGATGAAGCTGTCAATTATTGAGACACAGTCACAAAGCAGATTTTTTTTTGTTACTGTAGCTCTTACAGTCTTTCTATCCCATCCCTGTGATCCATGAGTCTTATGAACTAAAGTTATACTGTCATTATATTAACTGGGAGAGTGAACCCCATCATCACTTTTTCTCCTCATTTTGAACTAATTGTGGTTTTCTGTAATTGTCTCCACCTGTTGCAATGAGAAGAGTCTGGGATGAGTGGTGAGAACAATACTTACCTGCAGATATAAGGGTAAACACTAAGAATGCAATTTGGATTTACACTGGCTTAGTAAAGAGGCAGTAGTTGATTCTCTTAAGAGACCCATGTCTGCCTCACTAGTGCTGGGACCTGAGTAGGTTTCTCATGACAGGTGTGATTTACCTCCTGTGGAATAGATGACCTTCTCTCCAATTGAAAAACTGTGGATTCCTAGCAGTTATATTGACCTACCACACCCTTAAGATTGTCTTGCATTATTGCTCATTATTGTGGTTCACAGGTTTCCAACCCTGATGGGATTTTAGACTGCTGTGGGTCTAATTATTTCACTTTGAAGGTATTGCTCTTACGTTCACATGTTTTAGAATGAAAATTTGGGATGGAATACTCTATCAAGGGCTTGCTATTAGAAAAAAGAGTCATTATTCCTCTCCTGACAATCATTAGTTGCCCATAGTTCTACATCTAAGGGTGTCCCTTCTGACATTTCTCCCTTATAAATTGGCATGACAACTCATATTTTAATTGTACATGTCATGTTTAGGCAGCAATGTTGTTGAGATTTCAAAGATACAGCTGCTCCATCATATATACAAGACACTATCTCAGAGTACGTATCATGGTTCTTTAGTTCTTACACTCTTCCCCATAGCCCCTTTTCATTGATGTTCCCTGAGACTTATACGTATGAATTGTGTTGTAAATGCATTACCTGAATATGGGCACACAACAGGAATTTGTTCTCTGAATTGTGGATAATTATGGTTTCTGTGATGTTCTCTATATGCTGCAAAAATTGCAACACTTTGTATCTTAGTGATAACCAACAGCTACCTTATTTAATTTAAGGCTTGTTCAATTGGAGGAAATTTCTGTCCAACACTGTTAACCTACCATCTTCCTTTAGCTGACACAGTCATGGGCTTTGAAGGAGAAACTACTGCTGCCATGTTCCCAGTCAGTGTAATTCTCAATGGCATTCTAAGTAGAAAATTAGCTCTTACCTCTCATATAAAATTGTTTAAAAATAGGATAAGTCTAGACTAACTTTTGTGAATTTTTTTGTTTAGATCATAGCAATAACTTTGTAAGTGCTTAGAGTAATATGTTCCTTACTATAAAGTTTTTCTGGCCCAAAAATCCTCTCAGCTGACACAATAATTCAAATCAGACAAATCAAACCAAATTAGAAAAAGCCTAGGTTTAGTACTCCCAGGGGGTCTTTTAGGCTCTCCCAGGGAGGAAACCACAGAGAGGGGGTAAGGAGAACCAGAGATATCACGTGTTTGTTCTCTGGAGGGCAGTTTAAATAGTTGGTGGGAGTGGTCTTGGACCCCTCTCTGAGAAGGGGTCACCATTTGGTGGGCTTTCTCAGAGGTAAAGTCTGGACTGTGGCAACTCCCAGGGTAGATGCCTTGAAATGGAATTTTCTATCCAACATTCCAAAATGGATGCCAGGAGCTGGGGTGACACTTCTAACCAAACATCCCAGACTTTTTTGATAAGGATATTACGTACTGAAGTGACACTTCCAACCAAACCTCCCATACTCTCTGGGTATAGAGGGCACCAGCTCAAGTCTGGGTACTTCCTGTGAGCATGGGGTGACATGAGAGAGGGGAGAGTTGGGAGTTGGTGGACTCACGCTCAGCAGGAGGTGTGGTTGGAGAGGCATCTGGTTTAACTGCCATTCTGGAAGCCTCAGCCATGTGTTTCTTTGGGGAGATGAGAAGGCAGGTGGCTAGGAGAAAAATAGATTGTTATCATCTGTCTTGGTTGTACTGAGAGAGATGATTGTGCCAGGACAAGGAGTAGATAGGCCATTTATTGTGGCATCTTGGAAAATCAGAAGGTGGAAGGTCCTAACTGCTGGACAGACCAATATCCTGAATAGGTGCCCACTTGAGCCTGGAGAGATGGTACCAGAATGGGTCCCAGAAGCTTGGCAGTTGAAGGGATGGTGAGAATTACCGTGTGAGGTCCTGTCCATCAAGGTTCAAGAGACCTAGAAGCTAGTTGTATGAGGAGTACTCTATCCCCCCAGGAGAGTGGGGCACGTTCAGGGACATTTGGGTCCACTGGTGTGGGGGCAGGGGGATAGCTGTTAGCATATGAATGGAGAAGGGACCTCAGAAGGGAGAGGTACCCCACCAGTGGAGGCTGGGATGTGGTGATTAAGGAGAAAGGGCCTGACATAAAGGAACTCAAAAGGGCTTAGACCCACAGAAGAATGTGAGGTAGCCTGGGGATGGGTAAGGGCAACAGGGAGAAGGGAGGGCCTAGATAACTTGAGTTCAATGGAGAGCTTGATTCGCTATTGTTTGATGAGTCTATTGGCCCTTTCCACCTTTCCTGAGAACTGTGGGCATTAGAGAATGTGGAGTTTCCAGGAAATGTTGAGTGCTTCTTACATGAGCTCCATGACCCTGGAATTGAAGGCTGGCCTATTGTCCCTTTGGGTGGTCCATGGGATGCCAAACCAAAGAATGATGTGGTCCAGGAGTACTTGAGTCACCACATCTGCTATTTCACTAGAGGCCAGAAATGCTTCTATCCACCCTGTAAAAGTGTCTAAAAGTGTTGGGAGATAGTGGAGTTTTTTTTTTTTTTTTATGAGTAGGCATATGGGTGAAATCAACCTGCCAATCTTTGCCCTGTTGATGTCCATGAAGCTGATGCAAAGACTGACATATACGGAGAGTTCCTTGTGGATTGGCCTTGACTCATGTCTGGCTGGAGGAGTGAACCTCTTAAATACAATCTCAGAAATGGGTGGGGTCAAAGAGGGGCTCTAAGAAATGGAACAGAGCTTTGGGGCCTATGTGTAAGGTCTGGCAGATTGGTGGATGTCTGAAATGATCGACAATGCCTGGTCTTGAGGAAGGATGAGATGATTATTTAAACAGAACCATTCATCCTTTGTTTTGGTGGACCCTTTTCTTATGAGATTGTCCCTCTCTTCTGGTTGGTAACAGGGCTGATAGGAGGGAACCAAGAACAAAATAGGTTCTGTTGAATCAGAAGAGCTGGAGGCCAGCCACCAGGCCACTGAGTCAGCCTTGGCATTGCCTAAGGCCACTGGGCCCTTAGAGGACTGGTGTCCTCACAGTAAAATTATGGCTACTTCTGCAGGGAGCTGGAGCCTCCAAGAGGTTGGCTATAATAGGTCCATTAACTGTGGGAATACGCTTGGTGGTAAGGAAGCCCTTTTCCTTCCAGAGTGCAGAATTTGGGGTATGGTATTAAGAAGGCATATTTAGAATCAGTATAAATGTTAGCCCATTGGCCCTTGCTATCTGGAGTGCTCTAGTCAAGACAATTAATTTGGCCTTTTGTGAAGAGGTTCCCATTGGCAGATGGGTTGCTTCAGTTGTTTCAGTGGAAGTGACCACTGTGTAAGCTGCCTGGCAGTACTGATTTGTCTATAAGGGAACTTCCCTCAAGAAACAGGGTGAGTTGGGGATTTGTGAGTGACTGGTCTAGAAGACCGGGCCAAGGTGAGCATAAGGCCTTCACAGCCACTGGGCAAGAGTGAGAGGAGATAACAGAGGGGAAGGGAACAGGAAGGAGAGTTGAGGGATTTAGGGCAGGGCTAAAGGTCAAGGTGATTTGGGGGTTTTCTAGAAGCAGTAAGTAAAGACTTGGACTTGTGAAGGCCCAAGAAGAGAGAGAGAGAGAGAGAGAGAGAGAGAGAGAGAGAGAGAGAGAGAGAGAGAGAGAGAGAAGAATGACTCAGAAGGTCAGGTACTGGATAGAATATACCATGATTAGCCAGGACAGGGTGATCTTGAGAGCCCTCCTGATAAGTTAAGATGTTGCCAGAGTTCTCAAAGAGTTCTCAAGCACAGCTGCCATCCACAGACAGTGAGGTTCAGCTGTTTGGACAAAAAGTGAAAGCCTGATTGGAAGGCCCAACCTGTTGGGTTAGAACTCCATGGTCACTCCAGACCTCTCATCTGTATAAAGGTGGAAAGGTCTCGTGGGGTCTGGAAATGCAGGAGCAGGGGCTGTTAGAAGCGCTTTTCGGGGTAGAGAGAAGCGGCAGCGGATGATGGTTGGGTAGATGAAAGGCCCCATGGGGGCGTCTCTCTGGCTGCCTTGTACAGAGGCTGGCTATAATGGCAAAGTTAGGAATCCAATGACGAAAGAATCCTATCAGGTCCAAAAATGAGAGAATCTGAGCAGCTGTGGCTGGGGACTGTAAATCCTGCAGGGTCTGGATCCTGTCAGAGGTGAGGGTCTTGGACACCAGGCTGAGTTGAACACCCAAATATACCACCGTGGGAGAGCACAGCTGATGAGACTCGATATCCCAGGAATCCGAGGAAGTTCAGGAGCACAGGTGGCCTGTTGGGACAGAGGCAATGAGGGACTGCAGAGAAGGAGACCATCAACATACTGGAGAAACATGCTAGGACTAGGGTCAAAGTTCAAGAGATCCTCAGCCAGAGTTTGGCTGAAGAAATGGGGGCTGTCCCAACAACCCTGAGGGAGAACAACCTATCTAAGCTGTGTGGAGGGCCAGGAGTCCCAGGTGAAGGCAAAAAGGAATTATGAGTCAGGGTGTAAAGGGACAATTAAGAAGGTATCTTTTAGGTCCAGAGTAAAGTAGGAGGTGGCAGAAGGGACGTTAGACAGGATATTGTATGGGTTGTTAAGCACTGGGTGAATTGCAATAACTGCCTCATTTATGAGGCAGAGGTCTTGAACCAAATGGTAAGCACCAGAAGGCTTATGCATGGGAAGGATGGGAGTGTTGTGGGGTAAATCAATAGGAATTAAAAGTTCTTGAGATTGGAGGTGGGTGATGAGAGGTTTAAGACCTCAGAAGTAGGACTCAGGAATAGGAAACTGGGGTCTGGAAGGAAAGGAAGAAGGGTCTTTAAGGCAAGCTAGGACTGGCTGGTGGTGAGTTGCACTCACAGGAGTGGAAGTGTCCCATACTTGGGGATCTACTGGATCAGGGAGGGTAGGGACAAGACAGTCTGGGATAGGAACTTGTGAGGCTATTAAGGTGAGATGAAAGTGGGACTCAGGAGCAGGTGTGGGGGCCAAGGTGAGTGCAGCCCTGAAACAACTGAGAGTATCTCGACCAAGTAGGGGTACAGGGCAAGCAGTTATGACTAGGAAAGAATGAGAAAAGAATCATCCTGCAAGAATGCAGAACAGTGACAGGGTCTTAAGTGGGTCCCGTCAACCCCCATGACTGAAATTGGTGATGGGAACCTAGGGTCTCAGTGAGATGTTAAAACAATGTAGGTAGCTCCTGTGTCCAAAAGAAAGTAATGGACTTATCCACTACCTGCAGCATTACCCTAGGCTTGGAGAGGGCGATGGGAGTCACCAAGTCTGGGTTGCATCAATCCTCTGCCAGGCTCAGTAGAGTTTGAAGGCTGGCACAGTCTCTCTTGCCAGTGTTCGTGAGGCTGGACCTCCGAGATGTGGCATAGTAGATGAGCCCACACAGGGGCATTGTGATTTCCAGTCCAGGCTGCTGGCAAATAGGGCATGGCCTCATAGGCAGTGGAGGATCATGGCAATATTGTGCCAATGGTCATTAAGACAGCATTCGTAGCAGGCTCTTGGCAAGGTTGACTTAGGCTAAGCTCTGGCAGGATGGAGCCTCACGGTCGACTTCCTTTGTCCCCTTTCTGGGGGTTCTGGTGACCTGAGGTCACCTTCTAGGGCTTGAGCTTGGAGTGTAGCTGCCTGCTGTAGCCTTGTCTGTCAGGAGGACTCAGCTGCCTCTCAGGCATTAAAAACTTGAAGGCCATTTCCACCCATTTCTGTATGGGTGTTTGACCCTCCTCAGCCTTTTTAATTTTTTTTTCTAATGTCTGGTGCTGACTGAGAAGTGAAATTGCTCCCACTGGAGAGGCTGGGTCCAGTCTAGTATACTGAGCCATGGTTTTTAAAAATGGCTGGGTTTTCATCAGTTGGCTGTGTGATCTCCCAAAGTTTGTTGAAGTTAACAACTTTTCCTGAGACAATCTCAATACCCTGAAGGAGGCAGCAGACCATGGTGTCCCACCTCTGTTGGCCATTTTGGGTTGGTTGACAATCCCAGCACAGTTCTGTAGCTCTGGGCCAGTGGGAAAAAACAGGCCCCCAGTAGAACCTCCAGATGTAAAGATATTACACCCGGTAAGCCTCTCCACCGATGCAATAATCCAGATCAGACCAAATTAAATCGAATTAGAAAAACCCCAGGTTTAATGGATGCCAATGTTCCCTCCCTTAGGGGAGGAAGACTGGGATACTATGGAGAGGGAAAAAGAGAACCGAAAATAGCACATGTTTGTTCTCGGGGTGGGGGTGGGGCAGTTTAAATAACCTGTCGAAGTGGTCTTGACCCTCTCTGGGGAGGGGTCACCATTTGGCAGGCTTTCTCAGAGGTGGAGTCTGAACTGTGGCAACTCCCAGGGGAGGGGACTTGAAATGGAACGTTCCACGCAACATTCCAAAATGGATGCCTGGAGCTGGGGTGACACTTCCAACCACTTCCCACCTTACATGGAATTCTCCACCATCTTGCTTCTCAGCAGTTCCAGGTAGTCAATGTGACACCTAACCATAAAGGTCTCCTCACTACATACCAGTTTCAAAAGATCTTTCTCTAGTTACAGGTTGACTAACCACTCTTCAGGATAGGGAAGTTCAGAGTTGGAGAGACATATCAGAATACAGCAGAAAAGAGGGGCAGTAAGGCATGTGTGAGCTCTGAATGCTTGCTTTAAAGAACATAGCAAACTCTTCAAAGAAGATTATGGAATGTTGGATTCAATATTCCTTATTCTTAAGCAATTATGTAGTATTATTTTATTTGTGCTTAAACAACTTCTGCTTTCCAGAATTTGCCAAACGCAGTGGTGCAGTAGAATGATTAGAGCTTTGGGGCTTTCTTTAAGGTACTATGCTCACTTTCCATGCTCACAGTATTGATAAAAATAGGATAAAAAATATGGGCAGTAGAGATGCAATAACAATAAAATATACAGCACACAAAAATACATATAGATATCCAAGAAGCATTTATAGCCAAATAAAACACCATGCATTGCATTTCATTCAGATTCTTTTCAATATCAACCTGATTATTTCAGCCTCATGGGTATTTGAGAAAAATAATGAATGTTTTATTCTGGTTCACTAGACACATATCATGCTGGCAAAATTGTTAAATCTAAAGTCAAAAAGAAATACAGTCTCACTCCTACCAGGGAAACAACGGGTAGGCTGACTGGAGAGAGTCTCACCTCTCCTTCTGTTACCTCAGATCTAATCCCTCCAGTCTATCCCCCGCTCTGCAGCAGACCACCTGAGTCATCCTCTCCCCGACAACATCTCTACAAGGTCCCACTGATCTTCCTTTCCCAATCGCCCTCTCTCCACTTGTTCCAGGCCCCAGTTCAAACAGTCTGTCCTTCCTAATGCACAGGTCACTCCTGCCAGGGAAGACAAATTTACACTTCTCTCATGGTTCTTCCAGACCAAATCCTCCAGACTTACCCACAGCTCTGAAACAGAACACTGGCTGCAGCCTTGCCTACCCTCCTATTCCTCATCTCCTGTGGACCCACAGTTCTTCTACTAAGCTCTCTAGCCGAGCTCATTGCTTTATCCCAGCCCCTAACCCTAGCAGGCACTCTCTTCTAAGCCACAGGTCACTCCTGCCAGAGTGAGCAGGTAGGTTGACTGCAGATCCTCTTTAGTTTTCTTTCTAAAAATACTATTCCCAAGTCTGATCCCTAAGTCTTCAGTGGAACCTGTTCCAGCATCCCTGCCTCACCCACATCTCTTGTGGATCCCACAGACCTTCCTCTCCTAACTTCCCTCTCCCTTCTCATCTGGAGCACTGTAAAAAGACCAGATGTAAGACTATTAGGAATCAAGGAAACCCATCTGTAAGAACCAGACAATGTTTTCATTAAAATCATAGAAAATTTCGCTAACTTAAAGAAGTAGATGCTTATACATAGGCCTAAGCATAATGAACACCAAGTAGATTGGACCAGAAATGGAAGTACTCTCAACACATAATAATCAAAACACAAAATAAACAGAAAACAGGAAAAATATTAAAAGCTGCAAGGGCATAAGAAGGCAGACCTATAAGTATTACTCCTGATTTTGCAATGGACATTCTAAAAACCAAACAACCCAGGTTGTTGACATGGCAATAGGTGGCTCTCCACAAACAGGCAGTAAGACCCCATAACTGGGAAGAACACTCAACCAACTCACTGGGAATGGAGGGGGAAGAGTTGGTACCTACATAGAACATTCACTCTTATGTTCCAGTGTCTTTGATATTTGAAGGTACTATGGGGGATACCAAAAGAGAAAGCTAAACACTAACCCAACCACAAAACCTTGAACTACAAAACCTTGAACTCTGCCTGCAAAATATACTAGGATAATGGTGGCACAAATATTGTGGTAATAGTCAACCAACATCTGATTTAACATAAGGCCTACTCCATGAGATGCAACTCATAACTGACATTTTTTTGTGACAAGGAACCAGAGAATAGATATCCAGAGACCTAAGGTAAAATTAAATACAACTGATCTTTAAAAGTATTGAAGCCGGGCAGTGGTTGCATTCTCCTTTAATACCACCAACACTTGGGAGGCAGAGGCAGTCAGATCTCTGAGTTCAAGACCAGGCTGGTCTACAGAACTACTACCCATCAGCCAGAGCTACACAGAGAAACTGTGTTTGCAAAGAAAGAAAAAAGGAGCAGATAAAATGATTCCAAATGATAGATCAGTGTTTCATTTAGCCTTCATTAGAGAAGTTTAATCCTACAGCAGATAGGAACAAATACAAAAACGCACAACCAGACATTATGCTAGAGGTAACGAGAGAGAGAGAGAGAGAGAGAGAGAGAGAGAGAGAGAGAGAGAGAGAGAGAGAGAGAGAGAGAGAGAGAGATCTTGGACACACCACTATAAGTGGGATTTCTCCATCAGATTTCAGAACTCTAGGAACCCTGCAAAAGAGGAGGCAGAAAGAATATAAGAGCCATAGGGGATGGAGGACGTCAAGGAGAAAAGCCTTACAAATACAACAGAACTGACACACATGTGTATTATGGCTTCCAGCTTAGTGTTTTTGTGGTACTCCTGAGTGTGTGAACACGTAGGTCTCTGATTCTTGTGTCTTCTTTTGAACTTTCTTACTTCTCTTGTTTTGCCTTATCCAACTTAAACCTTATGGTTTTTTGTTTTACCTGATTATATTTTACTTTATGTTTTCTGTTACCTCTTTTAAAAAGGTAGGAAAAATATAGCCTAAAATTCAGCTGCTAACCACCCTCTTTTTTCTCCTCTTTCAAAAATAATTTCTGTCTCTACTTTTAGCATTTATTTGTTTATTTATCCATTTATTTAGTTATTTACTTATTTATCGTGTGTGTGACTGTGTGCGTGTACATGCATATAGGAGCATTGGAGTAGAAGTCAAAAGACAACTTTCAAGAGTTTGTTCTTTCCTTACACTATGTAAGTCCCAGGAAATCAAACTCAGGTCATCAAGCATCTCAACAAGTGCCTTTACCCACTTTACTCCATCTTACTGGAGTTAGGACATTTAGTTTTTGTTTTTGATTGTTTGTTTTGTTATTTTAACATAATATTTTATTGATAACTTGGGAATTTCACGTAATGTACCCTGATCACACTTACTTTCCAGTACTCGCAGGCCAGTCTCCATATACGTTTGTGTCCCCCCTAAAAAAAGATGCAAAAGAAATCCAATTTGTTTGTCCATATAGTCACTGGAGTGTGATTAACTCCAGGAGGTCAGTCCCTTAGTGAGTTCTTCCCCACCGTCATTCCTGCCAGTAGCCATAAATTGTGGAGAGCCACACTCTAGCATCCTTATCAAAAATTTAAGAATTTTCTTTCATGATCTTTTATCTAGGTTGCTCCTTTTTTTAGGGATGGGGTTTGTCACAGAAGCTTTCTATGTCTCTCTTTCCCATCTGTGAGTCTGCAATCACCAAGACCACTGCAGAACAAGCTTCTGAGCCCTTTATGGTCACCAGGAACTTGGATCATGAACTTCCACATGTTAACTGGCAATAGCATGAGCCACTGGCATCTACCTGATCTCCAGCATCAACAAATGTCACAGACCTCACCAAAGTCTCTTGTGGCAGTATAGGCCATGGATGCTAAAACAGCCCGAAGTGATCTCCTGGAACATGGGCATCAACGTGGCCTCAGGTGACAGCACAGTCTACCTACATCTACATGTCCTCTGGAGGTATCAAGGCCCATGGACATCAACCTGGCTTCAGGCAGCAGCACAGACAATGAATATCTGCATGACCTTTATTGGTACCTCAGGCCACAGACACTGTAGCAGGACTATAGACTCAGATATGGCCCCAGTGACAACAGAGACCACAGACGTCAGCATGGTCTCAGACAACAGAACAGACCATGGACATCATATGGCCTCTGGTGGTAGCTCAGGCTCCTGACATTGACATGGTTCAGCGGCTCTCCACTGCATATGTGCTGCTCCATTCCTCTATCCTTCTCACTGGTCCATTGGAAATTCATTTGTCACAGTGGCACTGGAAACTGCATTGTGTCATCAGACCACACACACATACACACACACACGACACACACATATACACATACACAGCTCTACACGCAAATATTCATTACCAGGAGTCATGGGTCTGGTTCAAGGCATCTGGTCTCTGAAGCACCTAAACACCAGACCATTACCGAGACTTCTTTGACTATAGTCTTGCTTCAGGTTTCAGCGTCAGTGACGATGACATGCTCTTAGGGTATCTAAGAGCTGCTCCTCAGGGTAGATACAGTAGCTGTTGGGGTTGACATAAGAGCTCATTCAGTGCCTAGATGGTTGCCAAGTTGGTAGTCCACACCTCTTTGGGGCCAAAGATAATTTCTTAATAGAAGAATGTTTCACACATTTGGATATGTTTGAGGAGATTTATTTGCTTCATAATTTTATATAAAATATATTTATAGTTTATTATAATATATTATATGTAAAATATAATTTATTTATAATAATATATTATATATAAAATTCATGAATGGTTTCAAACACACATCCATATCGTCAATAAAATATTTAATATTATTGTATGAAAACAAACTTCACTGATACATATTTTAATAATTAACATCAGAACAGGAAATAGAGAGTGTTTTCTTCATCATAGCTTTTCTTTTTTCTTTGTTTGAAAGCAGCAAAAGGGTGCTTTATTCAATATGGTAGCTTTTCAAAGATAGGCTTTACTAATGATGGTCTTCCACTTTATTTCAATTTATGAGTAAAGCTAGAATAATGTGAGGAGGTAAAATTGTGAGAAATTTTCATCTGAAACTCTTAATTAAAACAAAAATATGCACAAAATTTCGCTTTAAAATTACTTGGTTGAAACTGACCAAGGATGCTTAGAAGGAAATAGATAGGGCAGCTCTTTGTTCATCATTGATTAAGGATCTTCAAAGTTACTTGTGTATTAATTTGTGAACAAAATCTAAAATTATTTTCTCCCAGGAGATATAAATGATTATTCTGAATAAAAAAAATTTCAAATATTTATGACCGTTTAGACGTTAGCAAGTTTGTACAAAGTAAAACAAGCTTAATCTATCAAATTTTATTAAGTTGATTAAAATGATTAGCTTTTTGTGAATTTGACACCACCCAAAATCATCTAGAGAGACTCATTTGAGAAAGTAGGTTCATCATGATGACTGATAAGCAAGTGTGCAGGACTTTTTTTCTTCTTTTTTACTAGTAATTGATATTGTATGGTCCAACCCACTGTAGGTAGTTCCTCCCCTGACTGGTGATGGTCTTGGGGTGTTTAAGAAGGCATGATAAGTGAGGCAGTTGTGGAGTATGCCTTTAATAGCAGCACTTGGGAGGCAGAGGCAGGCACTCTATGAGTTCACGGCCAGCCTGGTATATGGAATCAGTTCCAGGACAGACAGGGCTACACAAAGAAATGTCTCAAAAAACAAAAAAGTCAAAAAGCAAACAAACAAAAGGCATGCTGTGGGGATCAAGCAAGCAAACAGCACTCTTCCAGTCTCTGCTTCAGTTCCTGACTTCAGGATCCTGATTTGAATTCTTTTGCCTTTACTTCATGATGGACTATAAACTGCAAATTGAAATAATCCCTTTCCTCCTCAACTTAATTTGGTCCTGGTATTTTCATCCTAGAAATAGAAAGCTGGCTAAAATATTGCCCCATGTTATTTGAATGAGAAATATTCCCCATAGTAAGGTACTTGAATGCTTGGTCCCCAGGTGGTGGTTTTGGGGGGAGCTTAGGGGATATGGCTTTGCTGGAGGACACACTTGAGGGTTAAGGCCTCTTCATTCTCGCACTTTACCCTGTCTGTTTCCACCTTGCAGGTCAAGATGTGATCCTGTAGCACCTATACCAGCCACACTTTCCCACAATGACAGAGTCTTAACTTCCTAGAGTCATAAACTCAAATGAATTCTTTCTTTTATAGGTTGCATTGGTTTTATACAGGAATGGAAAAGCATTTAATACAGCCCATAAATATATTTGTTTTCAGATATTTATTGAAATATATGTTTATTGAGGTATAGCATTGTATCTGTCACTGCACTAATGTATGTTACATAAAAACATGGACAAATGTCCATTTTATAATTTGGGTACAAATAAACATTTGTGTATGTTTACTTTACACTGGTTCAATATTAATAACATACCATAACAATTATCCATTTATTTTGTTATTAAATATTAGCTAACATTTAAACCAAATGTCCATTGGATCATAAGCATGGAAAAAACAGGTATGTAATCATACTGATTATTGAATGAATGAATGAATGAATAGCTTTCATATTCATCAAATTAAGATGCCAAGAGAAACATCCATTCTATATATTAAAGACTAAGAACTTTTAAAATCAAAATTATCTATAATAAAATAAACACATTCAAATGGATATTAAGTATTCAAATGTTTGGTCTTGACACTAAAAATAATGAAATATCAATATTGTATTATTGAGTATATTTTCAATAACTATGGATTATATGGCAAAGATCCAAGCAGAAAAAGTAAATAGCATATGGAATAAGTGGATACTACAAACAAGAAAATTACAACTCCAAGGAAGACTCAAATGCATTCTAGAAATCAAAACAATGTGCCAGAAATGAAGAGTGTCTTTGATTGGTTCCCCCAGATTATATAACATAGTCACTAAAAACTCCATAAGGAAAGACTTTCTGAGCTGAAATTGAGAGAGAAAGATAGAATGAAAAGAGAATGTAAAAGGTAAGACTATGACTGTATGTATCCATATATTATGTGGCATATGTATGTTTAGAATTTCAGATGAAGAAAAGGGAAAGACCCAAAATATTACTTTATTTGCATATTACCAGCATAGAATTTTATACAATCAGTTAAAGACAAAACCACAAACATAAGGAGATCAGAAAATACATAACCAGATTAATGTCAAAACTCTACTCAGGCACTTTCATTTAATCTGCATAAAGGAATGATTGAAAAATTAAGAAAAAATTAGTTTACCCACAAAGTGTTAAAAAATATTAACCATTGTATAAAATAGTGTAAACAAAGTACAGAATAAAGAACCTTTTCACTAGATAATCCAGATTAACTGTCACTCCATGGGCCAATGTGGGATTTCTTAAACTAAAACCTAATTCTGAACTCTCAGTAGCTCACATCATGGAATTAACAAGTCTTCAAAAATTAGTTACCCTTTATGCAAAAGTATAACAACACTAGTGGGCCTATGAGCTCACTGTGACATTAGACTTAAGAAATGACCTTTGTTTTTTATTGCAGACTAATATAATAGCAACTTTAGACAGTCCATGGTTTATGTGCACATTTAGGGACATAACTCTGTTCTTCCTTACCAATATCTGACTGAAGGAATTTCCACAGTGACAATTACAATCTAATTAGTCAGAATTTCCATGTGTTTATCCTCTTCTAACGTACAAATGTGTGTATACCTATATATGAATGCTACGGCACTCAGATATAAACACAGACGGACAGACAGACAGACACACACACACAAATCCTTTATGACAGCATTTTAAAACAGATTCTTGTGGTACAATTAAGTACTACAATGACATGTGTTCAACTATGTTCATAGCAGCATTGTTTTCATAGCCAGAACCTAGAAACAACCTAAATGCCTCTTGAATGATGAATGGATAAGGAAAATGTGGTATATTTACACAATGGAGTATTACACAGCAGAAAAAAATAATGACATCTTGAAATTTGCAGGCAAATGGATGGATTTAGAAAACATCATAATGAGTGAGGTAACCCAGACCCAGAAAGACAAATATCATATATATATACACTCACCAATAAGTGGCTTTTGAACATAAATCAAAGAAAATCAGTCTACAATTCACAATCCCAGAGAACCTAGACAACAATGAGGACCCTGAGAGAGACATACATGGATCTAATCTACATGGGAAGTAGAAAAGGACAAGATCACCTGACCATGGGAGAGGGTTAAAAGGGAGGGGAGAGGATGGGAGGGGAGCAAAGAAAAATGTATAGCTCAATAGAATCAGTAAAAGAAATATAATCAGGAAAACATAAAAACAAATCCTGACCAACATGGACCACATTTTACCTAATCTTGTCAATGTTCATTTTGGGACCCTCTTTATTAACCAGCCTCTGTTCCCTTGTCTTTCACTTCCTTATTGATTTCCCTTTAATGAGTCCAGTTATTACATAAAATTTTGGGCACTAATTTTCCAAAGTGTGCCACTAACTTATCATTTTAATTTGAAACATAAATTCTACTTATATAATAGAACATTGAGACAAATGTAACTCATACACTACTTGGAGTATTGTCCATTTTCATTTACTTATCCTGAATTTCTTTTCCAACCCTGAGAACAAAACAAATTAACACAATCAAGTTTCCCATTACATCCATATTCATCTGGCTGGCAGAGGCATATGCTCTGAGAATTTCAAAGCTGATAAGATTGAAAGGGTTATTGACTCTAAGCCCCTTATTTCACACATGAAGAAACAAAGCTTCGAAGAAGTTAAAGGGCTTCTCAAGTTCACAAAAGAAGTTTACTCCAGACACCTCTTCCTGTTACACATATTCATATACTTCTTTAAATCTCATTTACCAAATATCATCACATAAGTCAGTCAAATCAACTGTAGGCATTTATTGTTATGCAAATAATCAAGATAAGGTGAAATAAGATAAAGCATTAACATAACAAGATAGTATTTACATGGCTTGCTATACTTATAAGAATCCACACTATTATGACAGATAAAAACTCATTTTCAGATTACATTATTGTTATAAAAGCTAAATTCCAAATATTCAGAACTTCAATTTTCTCTTGTTTGGGTTTTTCTTTTACTGATTTCACAAAGAACAAAAAAATCATTTTTCAGTTCTGTCCAAGGCATACTAAAATATATTATAAGTTCAACAATTCAAATAGCATCTGGTATCACTGGTCAATCATGGTTATATGTCCTACTGATATGATAAGTACACAGTGCCCTTCACCTTCTTATCTGCAGAGAATAACCCCAAGTGTCCAAATGTTGACAAGTTCTGGATTGAATACACATGTGCAATTTCATTCTTTCAACCATCTATCATCTATCTATATAATTATATGTATATATATCTTATATGTAATTTTGATTTATGTATATGTTTTTATGTGAATGAATTAAACATGTGTTTGTGTACCTTCAAAGACAGAAAAGGGTATTTTTTTTCCGTATCTGGCCCCACTTAGATGCTGAGAAATAACTTGGTCATCTAGAACAGTAAGTACTGTCAACCACTGACCTATCCCTAAAGATCCACACTGTTCACTACTGAGAGTGAACAGTGTTCTTGTGTGGTCTATTCAGTTTCACAGTTTCTAACCCATATTGACTTCAGATCAAGTAAATTACCATTAAAACAGAAATTTGTACATTGAAAAAACAAAGTATCTAATTTAACTTACTTAGACATCAGAGCCTTCATTAGGTTTTTAAATAGTTGACACTATATTCAAGCCAGAAGGTGGCACCATAACTCTCAACTTCAAAACCCTTCTATTAATAAGTGCATATAATTATTCTATAGTTAGAACTCCAAGTGTAGGGAAACAAAGTTGCAAAAAGTGGATTAGCATAATAAGAACATCCTGTCCATTTAAAAGTGAGCAGAACACAGGTTAGAAATAATCTTTCTGATTTCATGTCTGTCACTCAAGAACTTCTATAGAGTTCTTGTTAGGACTCTAGATGTTTATATGTATTATAATGACTAAGAAATTTTTTTAATTCAAATGATACTTCATGGGCCAATGGAAAGTGTAACATTCCCCTCTCTATAAAACATCTGTCCAACATTAAGCAGTTTACCTTTACATGGTGAAAGGAACATTAATTCATCCTGTCGGTGTAAGGGTAAGAAAGAAAGTTGAGATTATGAGAATGAAGCTAGAGAAGAGCAAAAAGTCACATATGAAAAGCAGAAGGAAAGTTACTAGTGGTAATAGGACACTAGGGAAGGAGCAGGAACCTGGGAAGGAAGGGAGTTGGAGGGTAGGAAAACAAGATCATCGAATTGTGGTGCACTGAGAAAAGAACTGTCTTACCTGGTCGAGGCAATTGCTGCCAAGCCTGATGACCTAGATTCAGTCCTTGGGTCCCATATGATAGAAGGAAAGAACCAACTCCAGCTAGTGGTCCTCTGGTCTGAAAGAAAACAACAAGCAGCAAACTGTATTAAAAGCATAGTGTCTTAGAAAACAGCGAGAAAGTAAAGCAATAGACCTTTTTCCAATAGGCTTTACTATTGTTTACCATACACCATACAAAAGGCCTACAGTGCGAAGAACTGAGAAGGAAGCTTTCAATTGGGAACTGTGGCTAAGAGCCTCAACATCTCTCCAAGGGTCAATATCTCTTGGCTGCTAAACCTTCAGCTTGACAATGTTGCTGTTGTTGGCATTCTCAGCCCAATCCAGTTGTGTTTGTTGTATATTGTAAGTACCTGTTGTGATGATTGACAATTATGTGTGTTATCTATCTGTATTTCTGTTTATATTTGCCATTTGCTATTTGTTCTTTTATGTTTGTTTGATACTTAACAAATATATTCATAAGAAAATGACAAGTATTGCTATAGTAGATCTTTCTTTGGAGTATAGGGAACAGAAGTACAGCTCAATACTAGATTGCTTGCCAAGTCTCAAGGTGTTCCATTATGTCTAGGAAAGAGAGAAAAAAAGAGAGAAGAATTTGAAGAGAGAGAGAGAGAGAGAGAGAGAGAGAGCAGGAGAGAGAAAAACACAAAGGAAGGAATGAAGAAGGAAAGGAAAATTTATGAAACTGCAAATAATGCCATTTGCCTTAAGAAATTTCCATGTTAAAAAAGGTATATCCAACTTATCTTCCTTAGTTCTTTTTGTTGTTGGGGTTAGCTTAACACAACCTGTGTGAAGAGAAAGTGCAATTAAGAGAAATGCCTCCATCAAACTGTAGGCAAAGTCTGGCATTTTCTTGATTGATCATGGATGTGGTTCGTCCCAATTCACTCAAGCCTGTGCCACCCCTGCGCAGGTGGTCCAGAGTTGTATGAGAAAGCAAACCAGCCAATGGGAATGAGATACATTGCAGTAAGCAGCATTCCTCCATGCTTTCTGCTTCAGTTGCTGATTCCAGGTTTCTTTCTTGGCTTTATCTGATGAAAGACTGTATTCCATAGACCAAATAAAACCTTTCCTTCCTAAATTGATTTTCTTCTGTATTTTATCATGGAAATAGAAAGCAAACTAAGATGCATCCTTAAAAGCAGAAAAATATTGTATCAATAAAGGATGCAATTGCATTTTTAAAATGTCCTGGAGAAATTATTCTTTTTTTAAAAAAGATTTTATTTTAAAACAATCTTATTTTACTTACCAATCCCTGTTCCCTCTCCCTCCTATGTCCTCCCTCTCTCCCTACATTCCCTTCACCCCACTCCCATCCACTCTTCAGAGAGGGAGAGGCCACCCATGGGGGGTCAACCAGGTCTGTCACATCACTTGAGGCAGGGCCAATGCCCTCCTGGTTGTACCTAGACTAAGCAAGGTATCCCTCTATAGCCAATGGGCCCTAGAGAGCAATTTCATGCACCAGGAATAAACACTGGTTCCACCAATGGTGACCCCAAGACATAAAGCAAAGGCTAACCAGCCTACAGTCCACAACCCTTGAGAGGACAGAAAACAAGGAAAGCTCTAAAAGAGACAGACATGGATCCTCACCCCCCCAACACCGAAGGAAAAATATACATGATCTCTTTAGTAAAATGGCAGTGCAGCATGGGGGCACAGGCTGGAGGAGGGTGGCAGGGGAGCTGGGAGGGGAGAAGTGGAGTGTGGAGGAGAACATGAGGGATCAGGAAAGCCGAGCTGGGTAAAGGACACAGAGAGAGAACAAGGAAAGAGATACCTTGAAAGAGGGAGCCATTATGGGGTTAGAGAAATTATTCATTAAATGTTTTATGCAATTGTTAATTTTGTGGTTGTTCATTTTAACTTAAAATTTTCACTCATGTGTAAATAATTGAATTTCAAATCCAAGTCAGTAACATTAAGACTTCTTCAGCCTCAGTTTCTTATTCCTGGCATTTACAGTGTATTTTTATAATTTCTCATATTTGATAAACAGATGCATAGGAGAGAATAGTTACTATGCCATAAATTATGAGGTTTTCTGAAATTCTGACCCTTGGGACAAAAATGGTAAAATATTCACCTAGGACAAATTTGGAATGTCTGAAGATTGTCAGGGATGATCGCTGTGACTTCAAGAAAGATGGACATGAGCTTGGTACTTTTCTCAGTAGTGCATACTGGCTGCCAACATCGCCTAGACATCTGCTTACCATTATCCTGACCACTGACATTTGAGTAACAAGAGCTGCATTAGGGTACCAACCACTGCTTCATGATGATTTCATCAGAAACAACGGAAAAGGTTTTCTCATTTAATGAAACATGGCTATAGGTAGTTCTTTGAAGTCTGTGTCTGATTATTTAAGAGGAGACAAGAGAGGAAATCTTATGGTTTTGTTTTCATTTAGCTTTATTTTCACATCTCTAATAACTTCTAAATTGCTAAATGTCTGTGGAAAATTCTGCTTAAAATTTTTGGGAAGCACAATTAAAATTCAAGTTGGTTGATAAAACACCTTAGAGTCACTCATGCTATTTTTCAGTATTTCGTAAATGCGGATGTTGAAATTATTATAATACATAATGTATCTTTCCATATAGGTTATAATAAGAATTGCCCATTTCAATTCAAATCAGAATAATGAGCATGGTCAATTTAAAATGACCTTTATAGAAAATGATTTTAGGTAATCAATAGTAATTTGGGAAAATAATTCCATTTATGCCTCTTACAAGGAAATGTTCATGCTAGTCTTTATTATTTGGTCTTTATTATTTGGTGTTGTTACCAAGGAAATAATATGAAAAGAATATATTTTTCTATAAAATGTATAATTACTGAAATTGCTGTAATTGTATTTACCTTTTAATTCTTTGTTGCTTTTGCTAAAATAGGTAAACTGGCCTAAAATATATAATTAAACAGAATAATTAGCATATATGTAGGTGTGCTAAATTAAATTTTTAAAATAAAACTTATTTTATGATTTTTATTGTTATGCATCTTTTATGTATTTTATATCCTCTCTAACTATTGGAATTATCATAGACTAAACATAGACCTCATTTTAAGATGTTGGAAAATTCAAACCAGTAGTTTCAGTATTTCTAGGCCCCAGACTGGCCTATGCAATCTCAATGAATGCCTTCAGTCTCTGACCAGAAAGAACTACCACTCAAAAGCCATTTTCTGTGACTCTCATCACCCTCCCCATGAGTAGCCACAATACTTGAAGGATTAATCAGAGCATGAACTGGTAAAGGAAACATTTGGTGATGAGAGAGAGATACAAGGACAGTAAAATAAGGATGGGAATGGGACAGAAAAAGGAACAGAAAGGAAAAAAAACCCTACAATCTTCAAGGCAAATATTTTAATCATACTCCATTACAGGTTTCACTTACCCATCAAATTACTGTAATGAAATTTCTGAAATTGATTGAAAATGGTAATAACAGAGTTGAATACTTTTTATTAGAAAATGTAATTCAAGCAAGAAAACAATGTTGGAATGATTTTCTTTTATATTTCAGAATAAGTCCACAGTCAATTCAATGGAAATTCAATTCCCTGGTGAGGCCAGAGCTGCCTAACAGCATTAAACAAAGCAGCCTGAAAGTAAATGGTTGGCCAATTACTTAAAGAGGAGATGGGAGGAAGTGAGCAGGTAGGTAAGCATGAGGTGGCTATTTGTCACATGTTCCATCCCTGTATAAGGTGTTCATGAAATCAAAATGAAGCCCAGTGGCTTGTGCAGAGCAACTGCTTGTTGGCATTGACTGGCCCCTAAGCCTGCTGAGTTAATCTCACAATGTCCATTCTGCTACCCTTTCACCATAGCAACAAAGTAGTCTACTATTTTGATAAGTGGATAGTCAAAGCTACTGCTCTACATTTTTTATTTCCCAGTTTCTCACATTTTAGTTATGGCCATTGCAGTTTAATTTCAGCTTTCAGCAGCTGGTTTCAAGTGCTTCCATTTCTACCTTTTTTTTCCCTCCAGTAAGGATGTAACTTATGCATAGAAGTCTCCTGCTTAAAAACAGGTTATAGAGAATTAATTGAATAGTTCCCAGAGAATCTATGCTTGGAGAAACTTGGAAATGTCTAGTGGTGCTGCCCTGTCTTTATCTGGTTTTCATTTTGAGTGAAATCTTCCTTTGTGGCTAGTAGGCATTCAAAATTGTGACTCACTTCAAGCTCAGACACACTGGCATTGTTCAGAACTGGTCTGAGAAGCAGCAACAGAACAAATGACTATTGTCAGTCCAACAAGCAAATGTGAAAACCAGAAGAACAAATACTTTTATGTGAATCTTCTACTTGTGTTTTGTTTTATTCTTAAATACAACTGAGTAGAAGCACAAGACTTTTACTGGTAAATAGGTACTAATTCATTTTTGTGGGTGAGTTTTTTTAAAGAGATGATCAATATTGAGTTATAAGTACATTCATACATTTCAGGAGTCAAGAGTGCATTTCTTGTTACAGATTTTATCTATAGACAAAGGAGTCACACTATGCTGTCTTTTCTAAGATTCTCAATCTTCTTTTGTAGTTTGGTGATAATAATTGTATTATTGTCTGTAATAATCAAAATTTTAAAATAAGGCTAATCTGTACTATGCCAATTAGTTCAACTACTTTTTCATGACAATTATTATGAAATAACAAGAGAAAAAGTATTGCACTATATACCCCACACACTCTGCCTTTAGATAAAGAAGTTTCTTTTAAAGAAAATAAGTGATAAAAACAAACTAATTTACAATACTAGGGGCTTTGTCTGTTCTTGTTTTATTTTCAGGCTACCATATCAATAGCACATCTCTGATTGCAAATAAAATTAATATTTCTTTGTGAAAATTCATATGGAAAAGCTTCAACCCAGGGAAATTTAAATGAACAATTCTTTCTAAGAATTTGCAGACAAGTGATACCATATTTTGAATTCTTGATCAAATAAATCACAGAAAAGTACATTACATTAGATTGTATACTAATATGTAAGCTTTCACAACACCAAATATATTTTAATAAAACAAATTATTTATGTGTTCTTCACACATAAAAGTAGGAATGAAGATTTAAGAGCACTATTATATAAATATTCCTTGACAAAGTATATCATAAAACAACAATTAGTCTGCTAAATTCAAGCATTTGCACATAGCCCCTGGCTCTACTCAGAACTCTTGCCTACATGCACGCTATGGCCGAGATTCTCAACCTTGACTGAACATGATAAGCACCCAGGGATCTCTTAAAAATCATGATGCCAATTAAATCTCTATCTTTGGGGAAATTACCCACGAGGCAGTGCTTAGAAAGCTTTCCAGGTTATTGTAATAGGCAACCAGAGTAGAAAATTACCTTATTATAAAATACCCTAAATGGATCATAACCAATGTCTTCTGCTCTATCTTAATCCAAAGCAGATAGTTTCACCTACTGAGCATATCATTGGGGAACTCTAAAGAAAGGACAGTAGGGTAAAATGCATCAACTTTCTTTCTTATATTGCTCAAAAGCATCTGTCCATAAGTTTAGAATTTGTGCCCATTTGCCTTTTAGTGAAATCCCAGAGAACCTTAGTTCTAACAAATACCCAATAAATTTTATAGAGCATATTCTTTAGTGGGTACATATTTATTTCTTACCCACATTAAATCGACTATACTTTTGTAGAAATACTTTAATATTTATATCTCCACAAGACTGTATCTGATTTTATTATATACATTAATATTATACATTCCTATAAAGTAGTACAGCATATCGGTGAGTTTATTCTTTGCTGTGGAGCAGTATAAAATCTGAAATCACACACACACACACACACAAAATTCAGTATCTCACCTCATTATGCCATAGTCTCATATAAATTATTTTAAATGAAATCTACTATATTGTTTTTGGCTATGAAAACATGGAAAACTACCACACTCAAAGCTAAGGAATTATATGGAATTTCAAATGTAAAAAAAAAATTCTAAACCATGTTTTTATGCATCTATCCATATATAGATATTTAATATTAAGTGCCTGTTATGAAAAGTCACTTTACTAGATATTAAGAACTGTCTCATCTCATATGGTGATTCTATTACATTTTCCAGAGAGATATGTTTGCTATAACATATAGAATAACAGGTAAAGGTAAATGAGTGAGAATTCACTTGAAGTGACTCATGTGGACATGATAAAGGACAGGTTTCAGGAGAGGCCATCTTCCAGTTAGAAACCAAGCCAGTCAGGCAGCACAGCAGAGGGAGGAGTTCTGAAGTTTATGTTGAATCTCGGTCTCCTCCCAAAGGGATGAGAATGTAGGAGTAAACACTATAATACCCAGAGCCCTCTTGCCAAAAATTTGCAGGTCTCATGTCCCAGGAGGGGTCTGAAGGACAGAGATTGAGAAAAAGGACACTTAGTTGAGTAGTAGGTGCCTCCACACATTGAGGCAAAATCTTTCTCCTTCAGTCCTTGAATGCAAACATCAGTCTCTTTAGGAAATATCCTTGAAGGCATACTCAGGAATAATTACTTGCCATCTGTCTAGGTATTCCTTAATCTAGCAAAAGTGACACTTCAAAATTAAGTACCACAGTGCTTAAATTCTATGACAGAAAATGGCAGTGTCATTTTAGTTGTTAATCATTATTAATCATATGGAAAAATTAAGAGACAGTGAAATGGCTGTTTTGTGAAGGTTTTTTTTTGGGGGGGGGAGAACGTATACTAAATCCAATGAAGTAAATTTGGACTTAACAGAGGGACAAGAATTCAAGGTCTTATAAAGACCTGCTATTTGAACAATATCTAGAATCTAAGGAAACAAAGAACCCACTCTAAGTCGTATTATGCATGCTATTGAAGGAGAATTGTAATCACCAGTCTTAATCAGCTCAAATCCTATGAGCTACAGTAATAATGGTGTGGCAAGACATGCCTACTTGTGTAATAGTGGTGGTAGCAACATGGATATAACCAAGCACTTTCTGGTTGGATTTAAGTCCAGTTCCACAAGATGAAACTATACCTGACAACATTATTGGGCCAAGAATGTGTAGTTAGACAGGTCATAGTTTCTAGGGGAGAGCCTGCTATTATTCTGCTAACTGAGCATAATACGGATTTATCATTATATCCACAGACTAATGCATATCTCCACTCTTCTATTGCAACAAATGTTTACTAATATAGAAACCCACAAGTGTCCAAATTGCTTGGAAAAGTACTGCACAATGCTCAAACTAAATGAAACATGAATATCATACACCCTCCTCTAAGGCTTGGGGATCATTATGGAAAAAAGGGTATCAAGAATGTAAGAGCTAATGACAGTGGTTGGACTACAGTAGCTTCTGAACACAGCAAGGAATGTTGGTAATAATCTGTTTAAAATTACTGTGAATTAGTTCAGCAACCCAATTATTTTTTTCCACTTTTTTATTTAGAATTTTTCTTTCATTTTATATGCCAACGTCAATTCCCCTTTCGTCTCCTCCTGCTCCCCCTAACCTCCATTCCACCCCCATCCACTTCTCAGAGAGGGTAAGGCCTCCCTTGGAGAGTCAATGAAGTTTGGCATACCAAGCTGAGGCAGTACCAAGCCCCTAACCCTGTATCAAGGATAAATAAGGTATCCCACCACAGAGAATGAACAATTATTTATCAAAGTCAGTTATATTATCAGAGTTGTACTGACAGAAAAGACTATTCTTACCATTGCTTTTTTTGGAGATGGAGAGCACAAAAGCAAAAGGATTCAGATGGTTGGGAATTTGGGAATTTAAGGGAACTGCTTAAATCTTTGTGTCTTCACCTGAATTATGGTCTGCATGATGCTTCAATGTTAGCTAAGCAAATCTCAGTTTAAATGTATGACCTCTAGAAAGAAGAAAGCAAGATAATAAATGTGTTTCGTTATAAATCCTTTTTTTTTTTCATTTTTGGGAGAGCACATATCCCATGAGACAATACGGCAGGTCTGTGGAGTTGGTTCCTTCTTTTAACCACATGGATCTTGGCAATTCAGCACAAGTTTTCAGGCTTTATGACCAGTGCCTTTACCTGCTGAGCCCATCTGCTTGGCCCTTGACTTTCTTTAAATCATGAAATGGGAATGATATGTTTTAGCAATAACCATAAGGTAATAAAATGGGATAAAGATATTTTGGGTGCCCAGAGGAAAGTGATCAGATATTAAATGTCATTCAGCAGCTGCATGGAGAATAAGCAATGGAGGGAAAATGAAAGCAGAAATAACACTTGGCTGGGTATTTTGTAGTTCAGATGAGAGATTTTGGTGACTAGAAAAATGACAAAATAGGAAGAAGAGGCGTAGTCAGGATGCATTTTAATTTCCAAAGAGAGAATTTGTTGCTGAAATTGAAGCAAGCCGAAGTAAGTAAGTAGAAGTCGGTATATTCACAAAATTAGTTTGTAACTGTAGGACGAATGTGTTAAAAATTACTGTCAGAAATTGAGACTATAGCAGTCCCTATATACAACCTTGTCAATGTGTAACACTTGTGTATTAGAACATATGCTTTGTTATCACCATCTACTTACCACTGAGCATGACGCATTGAGTATAAAATTATTAAGAAATTTATTGGTTTTTCCAGGAAGACAGCCTGAGGTGCACAGTAAGTTCCTAGGCCAGCCAGTCTAATAGGCACTGTAAGATCCTGTTTCCTTTTTTACTCATTCTAATTATCTTTACTTTTCCCAATTTTTAATAATTAGACTATACTTACATAATTTTCTCTTTTCATGTCTACAGACCTTCCCTTAGAGGTCTTACACTCACTCAAAATCTCATGATCTCTATTTCTTTGATTATTAATGATAGAAAATATCCTGGCTAGTTTTATATCAATTGACAAAACCAAAAGTCATTTGGAAGAAGGGGTCCTCAACTGAAAGAAAAATATAATGTCTCCATAATATGAGGTAATAGGCAGGCAAGCCTGTAGGGAAATTTCTTTTATTTTTTAAAGGGGAATTTATTATATGTTGGTCAACTACTCCTGGGCATTAGGCCTAGCCTGGAGTGGTCGATATAACCAGTGTCACTTCATTTTTCTCTCTCCTAGCAGGTATAAAAGGCAATTTAGTTGTTAACTGTTAGTCTAGTAGCTAGGTTTTCATCTATCACCCATTCACTTACTTTTTTAAATATATATATATATATAAAACAAGAAAAGATATAATAAAATAAAACAAAAACTATCACATTGAAGTTGAATGAGACAAACCAACGGAAGGAAAAGAGCCCTGAGACAGGGCACAAGTTTCAGAGATGCACTCATTCACACACTCAGGGAATCTGTTAAAATACTAAGGTGGAAACTATAATGCACACACAGATGACCTGCTAAGGATCCATACGGGCCCTGTGTATATGGCTTCAGTCTCTGTGAGTACATGTGAGCTTTTCTCATCCTGGTTTAGAAGGTCTTGTTTTCTTGGTGTCTTTCATCCCCTTTGACTCTTACACTCTTTCTGCCTCCTCTTCTTCAGGCTTCTCTGAGAGTTCTGAGGGGAGGGATTTAGGAATGAGTGTTCCAGGGTCTCTCACTCTCTGTGTCATGTCTGGTTGGTAGTCTCTATATTTGTTTCCATTTGCTTCAGGAAGAAACTTCTCTGATGATGGCTGGACAAGACACTGATCTTTGACTGTGCCAGAATATCGTTAGGAGTAAGTTTTTTTTTTTTTCTTAACTAAACTTTCCCTTTTATTTGAGAGCTGTATTATTTGGTTTTACCCTAGGTCTCTGGGCTATCTAGTTTCAGGTACTTAGTCACCTATGCAGTCAATGTCAGTTATGGTTTTCAACTCATGGAATAGGCCTTAAGTTAAATCACATGTTGGTTGGTTACTCCCACAAGCTCTTTACCCCTACTGCCTTAGCATATCTTACAGGCAGTACGCCATTGCACTTAAGTTTTTATCCTTTTTGTTTTTAATTGATACTGCCATAGTAGAGTGTCACAGGATGCTGTGAATGACCAACAGAATTTAATCTTCTTTTGTTTCTAAGGGCTAGGGAGTCCTAGATCAAAGGTGCAGTAGATTTCACCTTTTGTTAAGGCCTCAAGTCTTACTGATGGCCATATCCTCCTTAACCACTCTGATGGGCTCTGTCAGTGCATCACGTGGGAAGAGAAAGAATGTGACCTCTGTTAGAAGACACTTCTGGACCAGCACTAACTAGTCTGGAGAACTAAACACCCTAGTGATCTTTTGCAATTTTTAATAACATTTCTCATTCTGTATGTATATGTGGTGGCATTCACAAATTCACATAAGGAGAATTTGATCAGTAGGTTCTCCCCTTCCACCATATGGGTTCCAGAATCACTCAGGTCACCAAGCGCAGTGGCAGGAACCTTTATATGACTGTCATCTTGCCTTCTCTTAAGAATGTTAACAATCTTCTTACTGACGTTCCCTCCTAAAGAAGCAAACTGTGGGCTTTGAAGATTCAACAGATGAATTTTGGAGACACAAGTAAGATAACTGCATTTTTCAGCTGATGGATGAAAAGCAATTTCTGCTCCCACACAAGATATATTCATCTGTACAACATTGGCTCATCAGGACAACTTGACCATTGATCTCTTATTTAAGGCTGCCTTGAGTTTTCTTTTATGTCAGGAACAGTTTACACTAGGTGTTGTACACAATGAATTTGGCTGTAGGGACACTGCACCTCCTATAGAGAAAAATATTAAGAGGCTGTGCAAATCTTTTTAAATGATCACAGTTACTAAAGTTTTGGTTGAAAAGATACTGTGAGACTGTGAAAATACCCAGTTTCTTAATAATGTATTTGGATGTCTTATAAAAATAATGTCTGGCACATTTAGTTTTTTTTCCCTATCTAGGTATTTTATTTCTTTTGGATTTGTTGTGGTTGCTAAAACTTCTAAAAATGTTACCCAGTAGTGATAAGAGTGACCCTTTCTGCCTTGTTCTTTGCCTTAGGGAAATGGTATCCTGTTCATCACATTCATCTTAATGGCAATTAAATTTCCTTGTAGGTGTCAGCTATTAGGATACAGGATTTTCCGTTTTGTCTTCATTTTTTAGGGAGTTTTTAATCATGAATTGATCATGTATTTTATTAATGTGACTGCTGTCAGTGACTGCCACCTCATTACTTTTCTTATTTAACCTGTTTATGCAATATTACATGTAAAATTACATAGATTTTAAGTAGTGACTGAGGTATGCTCTCTTTGGATAAGTATTTGACTTTGTCTGTAACTTTGCACAATTCAAATTTCATTATTATTGCAATAATGTAAAGATCATAAAACATGACTAAAGTATTATATCCTCTATTTCTAGAATGTTTGCATATACAAGAACGTTCAGATTGCATATTTTTAAAAGTGCTTTGTGTCTTTCCATTTTTAATTCATCCATTTCAGTTACTTTGTTGAGTTTGTGATTATGGAGCTATTTCATATATTTATTTATGGTTTTTGCCTTTGAGATCAATAGCAATTTCTCTTTTCCAATTATCATATTGTTAATGTGTATCTTTTAAAAAATCCTAGTTTGGAATTTGTCAATTAAATTGATATTTTTACATAAAAAGCTTTAGTTCATTAATTTCTGTTATTTTCTTTCTCCAACTGTATTGTTTTTACAATAATTACCATTTCTTACATTTTAAATTCAATTTCTACTGGTTTGATCAACATTCATTTGATTAAATTAGCTAATGGCTTAATATTTCTTTTTAAATATAGGCATGTATTATGCATATTCGTTTAAGCATTACACAGTTTTATTAGGAGTGGAATTATTGAGGCAGGCTTACATGCTGAACTTGTTTGGAAGTCTCTAAGTCACTGATGTTGTACATATCATCTTCCTGTATCCACTTATAAACTCATCAAGTGTTGAAACTGAAGACTAGGTATAAGTTATCTAAGAGAAATTGCATTTTTAATTTTATTGTATTTTTGTTAGCTTATTTAAATATTTAAAACCTTTTTCTTTTGGAACCCTCTGTATCTGTTAAATTGTTCAGAAATCCATTGTCTTTTAAAATATATAAGTGAACATTTTTTTATTTTTTGTCACTGTCTTGATTTTGTTTAATTTGATGATAATTTTTATAGCATATGTTCAAATTAATTTACAGTAGTTAAGACACTGTACATTTAAGAGACAAGATTTGGAGAACTCTAGGTTAAATGCACCTAGACTATTTCTCTCATGGCTTCCACAGGTGCTAAGCAAGCTACCAAAAGAAAAGAAATCAAGAGTCATGCATAGCTGTTAAGTCTGAGAACCACAATAATGACCAGGAAAGTAAGATGTCATTAGTAGCACAATAGTGGCATTTATATCTTAGGAGTAGCTAACACCTGACTAATTGAGCTTAAGGCTCACTCAATAGGAGGAAATTCATACCTTATACTATAAACCTAACCAATTACCCATTGATTCTAGAACAAAACTACTGTTACTTTCTCAAACCAATATAATTTCTAACTGCATTCTAACTAATTATCCTTATATCCAAAGATAAGTATAACTCATCAAATAACATATTTTCTGCAGTAGAGACAGTTACAGAAAGTCACAGTTGGTGAATATGCAAGAAACAATATACCGTGAATTAGCCAAACATAACTAATAAACCTACAACAAAAAATATTACATCTAATGCTCCTGGAACTTCATAGAGAGTAAAGACTGTAAGAGGCAGAGGACCAGCAGGACTGCTGTAAGATAGTGTCTTTTCTTATGTTAATAAAATTGTGTTCATGAGATCTCAACAATATGGCCATCTAAATAAGACCTGACCATTGACAGAATCAGGTGAGATGCCAGTGTGGATGGGATTAACTTCAGAAGCACAATCCCTCTATGAATAGCTATAGACAATTAACAAACATTAAGAGAGAATGTCTGTCTTCTCAACCATAAACAAATATAAAACAACACTAAATGGACTCAGCAAATTATCTATATCTATCTATATTTATATCATATATAAGGATATATATTTAAAATCCATCTGTCTTCCTGCCTACATGTCTACCTACATATGCAATAATAACAATGAAAGACAAAAAGCCCAGTTTCATAAGGAGAGGGAAAATGTGGGAGGAGTTGGATTGAGAAGAGTGGTCACAGTGATATAAATATAATATTAATGTAAGAAATTATCAAAATAACTTAGTTTAAATGAATACATATGGTTCAAGATCTATACATATGTTCTGTTAGGTTAGTGTTTCATAACCTCTATTAAATCATTTGATGTGGAGAGTCAGGTCATTCATATAATTTTAGGTTTTCTACTATGTGCTTGTGTGTGTGTGTGTGTGTGTGTGTGTGTGTGTGTGTGTGTGTGTGTGTGTGTGTGTGTGTGTGCAGGGCAGAGGTGCTTTCTTTATTGCTGTCTAACATTCTTTGAGACTGGGTCTCTCCCACAATCTGCTATTAATTGGTCCAGCAAGACAAGGTGTGCAGTGAGCTCCAGACTGCCTGGCGGTCTTCTCACTGCTTGAATTACAGGCACAAAACACCACTTCTGGGATTTGCATGGCTAATGGGGTTTCACACAGATAATCTTTTGGAGCAACACTTTGCTTAGTCAGCTAACAACCCAGACTGCATTTCTTTTCATTCAACTAATTCATTAAAGTCTGCAACTGTGCAATTTTTCTGTTTACTTTCATGTCAAGAAGGTTTAAATACACAATTCCTATCTGGAAAAGGAAAATGTAAAGTTTTTATTGGAAAATTCTACCTTTTATCAGTGAGTAGTTCCCTTATTTATTCCCAACACTGTTCCATAGGATGAAAATAAAGTCCCGAGTGAATGTGTATCATTTGACATGGGTATAGCCATGGCAAGGACCCATGTCTCAGCCCCAGCAGATAGAATAGAAAGCCTTCTGTGGGTTAAGGCTCAGAGGTATGAGAATACTTTACTCCAACCTTTGTTAAAATGTAGCTAGTGTATGAAAACTGTCCAATGTAGCTTTCTGTTCTAGATATTTAAAACTTGAATACTGCTCCCATAAAAGATTGGCTAAACCTGTCTACTTGTTCCACTATATACAACAACACTGGCTTCTTCTTTACTCATATGTAATAGCCCAGCCTCCTTTTTTTGCTTTGTGCAATAAGCCCTTCTTCCACTTCTACTGTATATAATATACATACGGACCTTCTGGTGTACTGTGATTCCTCATTCCGAGTGATACTATGCCATCCAATCTCAGATTATTTTTGTAAGTGTGTCTTTCCTGTCTTCATTCCCACCATGTAATAACATTGCAAAGTAGCAACTGAACAGGTAGCTGAATGTGGACACTGACTATAGGAAACACAAACTGATCAGACGGGCAGATGCTCCTGATAGAAGTGTGCTAATAAAGGAAAAGAAAGAAGTAAAGGGAAAGGTAGAATCAAAAGTAAAGAAAGAAATAAGGATGAAGAAATGAAGAAAGGAATAGAGGGCAGCACATTTTAATTCAATGGGCATAAAAACATAATAAATTTGGAGACTTGAGAAAAAAGTTAAAAGGAGAAAAAAGATAATTAGAGAGTAGATGCATGACTGAGAGACCTAAGAATATTTCCAATTTTTCTTTCTTTTAATTGTTTTTATGTTACATTTCATGAAAAACTGCAGCGTGGATGTGGCAGATGCACTGTGGAGGAACTCTGTAGGAGCTGTGGGTCTGTCTAACTGCTGGGCTGTGTGTGGTGTGAGCAGATTCCCAGGGAACTGGTCTTTTCCAATGCCCAGCATTGAGAGACTATCTAGCTAGAGCCTGGATCCCAAGTAAGGAGGAGATGGTGACCCCAGCACCACAGTGACAGCACTGCTGTGATTGCACCATGGCAAGACCGAAAGGTACAATGGCTGTAGGGCATGAGCGTGCAGAAGGGGATATCTGTAGTTAAAGGAGAAATCCTGGCGGGTCTAAATTTTTCCTAGTTTCTTAAACACCTTACCCCAATAACACAGCTGTTACATTTCTGATGTGTCTAGTAACAATATTCATACAGATAGAACCAGTCAGGGGATAAGGTTATTAGGACTATGCTTTACCATCCAGTGGCTTGATCACATCGTCACATACCTGTTTACAATAATGACTTTCTCCATTTTGGGGTAAATAGTTCTAACCATCTGATGTCCAAAATGGACGTCATTCAATTTTCCAAGGCAAGTTACAGCCTTTTAATTTAGAAAGGATTTAATATGTCTCATGGTCTCCCAAAACATCCATGTGGCAGCAGTCTTACAATGAAAGCTAATATAATTGGTAATTAATTGGGACCCATCTGCTTTGAGCTTGGACCCACAATATGGTAGTGTGGATATGGCCCAATGGAGTCAGCTCATCCTAAATAAGAAAAAAGTTTATGACCAGTTTGGTTTCTTCTACTAATCTTTCAAAAAACATCATCAATGAGCACCAAGGTTTCAATTATTTTAACTTGCTAAAACATTCTTTTTGATTTTGCTGGATGAAGCACTTATCTAATTATTCTCTACCAAAAAATCGAGAGTCAGATATGGGGTAAGAACTATAAAGATCAGAGAAGCAAGGAAGCAGCACCAGTGACTTACTACTTCTTCTGTTCCTTCCTCCAAAAGGGCCGAGATCCTCTATAGCCCTGCCTTGCTACTTCCTTAGAGCTCTGAAACTTCTATGGCTAATTTAGGTCAGCTAGTGGCTAGTTCTGTCCTCTGACTCAAAACAAACTTTATTGTCAGAAAGGAATTAAAATATCACACAAGAGTTGTGCACAGTGGCTATTATGTTCTTACTTCCTATCCTTTCTTTTTTTTTAAATTTTCTTTTTTTCCATATTCTTTTATTTTTTTCCATTCAAAAAAATTTACATTTCCTCCCCTTCTCCCAGTCCCCTCCTGCTCCGCCCCATCCCTTCTCCCTCCCCCTGCTTCCTTAAAAGAGAGCATGGTACCCTGTCCTGTGGGAAGTCCAAGGTCCTCCCCCCTCCATCCCGGCCTAGGAAGGTGTGCATCCAAATAGACTAGGTTCCCAAAAAGATAATACATGCAGAAGAGATAGGTTCCAGTGTCATTGTTGATGGCTTCTCAGTCTGCCCTCATTGACAGCCACATTCAGAGATTCCGGTTTGATCATATGCTCATTCAGTCCCCGTCCAGCTGGATTTGGTGCGCTCCCATTAGTTCAGGCACACTGTCTCAGTGGGTGGACCAGCCCCTCACGGTCCTAACTTCCTTGCTCATCTTCCCCACCTTCTGCTCTTCGGCTGGACCTTGGGAGCTCAGTCCATTGCTCTGATGTGAATGTGGGTCTCTGTCTCTATCTCCATCCATCGGACGAAATTTCTATAGTGGTGATCAAGATATTCATCAATGTGACTATGGGACAAGGCTAATTCAGGCACCCTCTCCTCTGCTGCCCAAGGACCTAGCTGGGGACATCCCTGTAGCCACCTGGGATCCCCTCTAGAGCCAAGTGCCTTGCCTGTCCCCAAATGACTCCCTTAATGTAGATATCTTATTCCCTTCTCCAATATCCACCTTTCATCCATCTCCACCCTCCCACTCCCCCAAGCTCTCCCCAGTCCTTCCCCTCTCCGTTTTCCTTCCCCCCTCTCCCCATCCCCCACCTCCCCTACCCCCACCTCTATCCCCACCCCCCGTGCTTTCAACTTTTGCCTGGTGATCTTGTTTGCTTCCAATTTCCAGGAGGATCTCTATATATTTTTCTTTGGGTTCACCTTGCTATTTGGCTTCTCTGGGCTTGTGAGCTATAAGCTTAGTGTCCTTATCCTTTTACTCTGATGTCAACAGTCAACTGCTCTGAAACTGACTGTGAGGATGCACCCTGAACATCCGAGACATAAGAAAGCAGGTGATGTAAGGAACCAGGGAAGTCCTCAGTAAAGGTGCATGGCCATGGCTAGGACTTCAATGTCTCAGCGCTTTGGTAGTGACAAAGCCTTCCTTGGGTGAGGCTCAGAAGCATGGCAACACACTCCCCTAGACTCAGTTAGAAAGTTGACAATGTACACAGAAGTTAGCTACTTCAGATCCCGTCCTCCCTGAAGTAGGCTGTGGTGGTGGATCTAAGGACCACCTCTGCCTAGACCTACTGGTACTGGATCAGGGCCATTTGCTGGCTAAGGACCTTGCCGACAAATCGGTGGGCTTGATAGATGCCGGCTCCATGGAACTAACAAACTCCTGCAGCCTTGCACTCACCACTGTGTCCCCAGAGCATCAGCCCCAAAGCAGGCTGAGTTGGGGGATCCTAGGACCCACAAATGGAAAGGGGTGCTTGGGGGCAAGCTGGGGTGGGATAAGTAGAAAAGCCAGTACCCGGGAAGAAGCCCTGCTGAATGGCCAGAAAGTTTAGGGGATTGGAGGGCACCTGTACTCCCTTCCCAATGCGTCTGATGGCTGGGCTGGCACACACTTACCCCTCCGGATGGATCTACTGGTACTCCTGAACTAACTCTTCTCCTTAAGACCTGATACTAATTTTGGACATTCAGATTACTTTCTTTGTGTTAAAGACAGCATCTGCTAACAAGACATTTCCTGATTTTGTATAGATTAAAGGCTCACTCGGCATGTTGAGCTATGCACTCTCAGAGAGATTCCACAGTTTGAAGACCTAACTATGAAGCCTGCTCTGCGACTTCCATGCTTCTAGAATCTTTCAATTAAGGTGCCAAAATACAATTACTGTTAATGCATTTTAAAATTTTCTGTTTTAGAAATTAATTTAGAAAAATCACATAAAAGATGTATAGAACACATCCTTTTCATTAGTGAATTCCTACTCTTACCAATCTATTCTCACCACCACCTTGCTTTTTTCAGGCCTGTGAAGATAAGCAACTGGTTCCAATGGTGCCGAGTACACATTTCCAGGCAGGCTCAGGCAAGGCTTTGTGTTAAGGCTCCATTCTTTGGTTCTTAGTATTGCAGGATGAAACCTGGAGGTCCTTGCTAATGCTTGGAAGGTCCTGCAGTGCCAACTCTACTTCCTGATTCAGTTATGAAGAGTGAGGATGCTAGCTAGGATGGACACATTAGGGACCAGTGACCTAAGTGTCTTGTGGTCTTCCTGAGCTGTGCATAGTTGAGGGATTTTTGAATCCTTTTCCTGCACCAGCATGGAGTTGTCTGAGAGAAGTCAGTTGCCATTTCTGAGTCTCACCTTGGTCTTTCATAAAGAAAGATACAGGGTAGAAGAGATATTTCTGTAGTAAAGAGCATTTATTATACTTCCAAAAGACCCAAACTAGAATCCCAACACCAATGGCAGGCAACTCACAACCTCTTGTGACTCACACTCCAGTAAATGCAATGTCTCTGGCCTCTGTGACACCCATACATAGGACACATACACACACACACACACGCAAACACACACACACACACCCCACACACAGGTAGATAGAAAGACAGAGAAAGAAAGAGAAAAAAAGAATTTTAAAAGCAAAAAATAAGTTGCAAACTTGAGCTGTTTTATAATTTAAGATGAAAGCTTATTTATTAGTGTTTGACTATAAATATAGATATGATTACATATAAATAAGTACATAGATGAGTCACTCTAAGAGAAATAGTTTAATCTAATTAGTTTAATTGCACTAATTAAGCACACACAGAAACTTCTTAGAATACAATTATATAATTACTATAACCTGTGGCTACATAGATGGTCCTGTTTGAATTCATTTGGTTTCCAAACAGAAAGAAATGTGAAGAAAGAATTGTGGGGAAGAAGGAGAATAATCAGAGGAGTACCTGTGAGCTGCAGGAAAGTAAAAAGGGATCATGAGGGAAATAGGACCAATACAGAGGGAAATAACAGATGATTAGAAGTGATTAGAAAAGGGAAATGGGAAAATGCAGGAGGGAATTTAATTATGGTGGAGAGAGTTTAATTATGGGGGAGGGAGATAAACACATAAGGAGAAAGAGGGAAAAATAACAAGGATGTCTGACAAAGTCATAAGGAATTTTGATATTATCTATCTACCTAAACTAAAAGTTAATAGATGTAAGTCTCTGAATGCATATATAGCTTAAATGAAATGTTCCCACCTAGTCTGACCATGCTTCCACAACCAGCCATATACCAACTAACAAAATTCCCAATGCCAGACATGATAAGCCATTGTTTTAGTTATTGGTATATCAGGGTTGTCTGAAAAACTCTTAAAATATTAAGATATTATAATATTATAGGCTATTTGTCATCACTATTGATGGAAAGTAAGTCAATGTTGCTGAAGATAACATGGACTTAGATCTAAACATAATCTGACCGGAAAGTTTCCAACCGAAGACTAACTTTCATGGTATCAGAAGGAGACAAGGTAGCTTCCAGGGAAAGAAGCAAACTATAATACTACCAAGCTGTGAAGCCTATTAACCACATCACTAATCAGGAGTATTTTAGAAGCCATGCTAATGAGCAAAATAACTCTTGGGTAAAATAACCCCAAGAGTGCAATATTGGTGTAACCAACAGTTCTTCATTGAATGTAAACCCTGTTCAACAAGATGGGAACCATGCCCTGGGGTGGTCATATCAGAAACCATGCCCTGGGGTGACATGAGATTCCCCTCTGTATGCTGTGGATACCATTGCTTAATAAAGAAACTGTCTTGAGCCTGTGTTAGGGTAGAATAGAGCAAGGTGGGGAAAACTAAACTGAAGGATGGGAGAAAAAAGGCAGGGTCAGGAAAAACCATGGAGCCACCACCAGAGACGGACAACAAACATTGCTGGTAAGCTACAACTATGTGGCGATACACAGATTAATGGAAATGGGTTAAATTAAGGTGTAAAAGCTAGCCAATAAGAAGTTAGAGCTAATAGGCCAAGCAGTAATTTAATTAATACAGTTTCTGTGGGGTTATTTTGGGAGTCTGGGCAGCTGGGAAACTAACAAACGGCCTTCTACAACAAGCTAATAGGCCAAGCAGTGATTTAATTAATACAATTTCTGTGTGCTTATTTCGGGTGTCTGGGTGTCTGGGAAACAAACAAGCAGCTTCCTTACAACAAACCCAGTTAGTGATGTCATAGATCCCAGAGGACTTAAAATTGCCATATTGATAAGCTAACATAAATCTTAACTACATACTAAATATGTATCCTTATACCCACAAATATATATATATATATATATCTCACACCTCACCAAGTAAACTCTCTGCTGAGAAGCCATTGCAGAAAACTGGTGTAGGAGGTCCTTCTGACTATGTGTTGCTTTCATTGCTTGAATAAAAAAACTGCCTGGGCCTTTTGATAGGGCAGAACTTAGATATGCGGGGAATACAGAACAGAATGCTGGGAAGAAAGAGATAGACAGAGGCCATGGAGATGCCAGGTCAGACATGCTGAATCTTTCCCGGTAAGCCACAACCTCATGGTGACATACAGATTATTAGAAATGGGTTAAATCAAGATGTGAGAGTTAACCAATAAGAGGCCAGGCAGTGTTTTAATTAATACAATTTCTGTGGGATTATTTTGGGGGTTAAACTAGCCGAGCAGTGGGACACAGCCCACTCCTCCTACAACAGAAAACCACAACCTATCAAAATACAGAGAACAAGAAATACTGTGGTTCCCATTCCCAAACTGTGTATTTATTTGCAGCACAATTCTTACCCTTAATGCTACAGAAACATTACTAAGATGTTCAGAAAGATTTTAAGTTCCAGAGGAACAAGGATTTTGTATATTCTAGAGTGCCAGAGAGGCAACACGCAGGAATTCTCATTAGCATGGCTTCCTAAATAATTCTGAACAGAGATGACATCCATAAGTGGATAATTATGGATGGGAGAAGACCCAGAGCGCCTCAACTTAGGCAAAGACCTTTAGGCAACAAGAAATGCTGAGAGTGGAAGAACGCATCTTCCCCATGAAGGAACACGCCAATTGCTCATCCGATTTCAAGCAGTCAGTCCTGAAATAACATATATAGAGGTAAATTTATACAGAGGAGGCTGGTTATGTTTATGTATTTAAGTTATAAAGAAAAAGGGGCCATAAATTTAAGAGATAGCAAGAGAGTGGGTGGAGGAAGGAAAGAGAAGCGTAGAAATTATGTATATTATACTTTCAATAATATGAAAAAAGTGTTGAAGATTAGTGCAACCATTATGCATTTTATTCATGTAAAAAATTGACAAAGAACACATTTAATAATAATAATGATAATGATGATGATGATCAGAAAACAAACATATTGCTTAAAAGATGCAGTGTTTTATGTTAACATGTTAGCTTAGAACTTACCAACCTGCAGCTCCAACATGCAAAGTTTGGGACAGTATGCCTGGGTTAGCACATCTCTTTCAGATAAGATATGAAAGAGTCACTTCAAATATGGATATGTGTACATCCATACATTGTAAAAAGTGTCAGAGACAGGTAATAGGAAATTCTGTACTAATCACAATTTTTGCCTGAAAAGTCCAGACATTTGAATTTAATATGCTAGTCCACTCAGTTGTAGCAAAAGCTTTTAATCAAGGGAATAAGGTTCTAAAAGCAATGTTTAAACAGTATTAATCTAGGAATAGTGTAGATATTTCTTCTATGATATATGCAAATATAAAAAGGAAAGATTAGAGAATCTCGTCATGGCAGGTCAAATAGATAGAATAAAATGAACCTTAGAGTCATTAACGAAGAAAAATTGAAAAAAAAATCTGATAGAAGATTAAGCACTGGTAGAAGTCAAATTAATTGTAACATCATGACCCAATTACATGGGAAAGAATGTTAAGGATGTTGATAGAACTGTGAATTTAGAAAGCTGAGCAGGCTGAGAGGGCAGATGTAAAGTAAGACGTCTGAACAGCTGGTGTTTCTCATTTTAAATGAAGGCAAAAGAAATACTCTCATAATGCATCAACACATAGCTGAATTCACTGAGGCCTCGATGTGGATATCAGAGAAGCAGTGGTGGCAAACATACCCGCATGCTGCATACTCCAACAAAGATGAATTGCTCTTTTTGAGCAATGACTGAGTTCACAAGGGCTGCCAACCCTGCCGAATTACTGCTGCAAACACTGAAATGTTCAAAAAATAAATTCGAACAGCAAAGAAACTTTTGGGCAACATATGGATATTATGAAAAAACACTATTTTTTTTTCTGGTAAAGTCACAAGATGATTAGAGTCAATTCATTGTAATGAGGCATCAGTATGTCAGACAGCCTTTCCCCTGGCTCTTTGGACATGATTTCCTTCCTTTCTGTGGATGAAAAATTGAAGATTAAACCTGAGAGGCACCCCTCTTTTCGTCTAAGATGAAGAATGGTTGTAATGCACCAGCTGTCTATGTTTACAAAAAAAAATCTGTTTTCAGTTGTGTTGAATTCTACCAAGGTTTTCCTTTTACACTACAATTCCACAGTAACTGTTCCAACTTTCTTGTCTCTATTGATGCTTTAACTCAAGGGATAAGTAAGTACATAAATACCTTGTACTCTTAAAGAGCGGAATCCCTTTATGTAAACATAAGAAGGATGTCTTAGTCTAGTTATTACCCATCAGAAAACATACCATGAATGGAATAGATGATAAACAAAATACATTTGTTTCTCATAGACCCTGATACTGATAATATCAAGAGATATTAATATTAATATCAAGTGTTGCAAGAGAGCTAGTTTCTGGTCCAACACCACTCCCTTACACGTGTAATACAGCCACTGTCATTGGAGAGAGGGTAGAGCAAGGACAATCTTCTTGATATCTTTTAACTCCATCAGTAAGGGGTCCATCATACACATATAAAAACTGTCAGGAGACATCACCTTTTGATAATAGGGCGTTGTATGTTAAAATTTTAACACAGGAGCTTGGGAGAAAGTTTACATGCAGGCCATACTGCTTTGCTCACATGCTCAATGTGTATTTATCTGGAATCCACAGCACTTTCTTTAAGCATAGTTCTCCCATATAAAAAGATCCGTCTCTCTTCCCAGTATACCCAGATACTTCCTCTTTTTCTCTATTATTTCACACAGTTATTATCTCTGCAACCATAATTTTGCCATTTAGGTTCTGGCCTTTTGAAACGTTATCTTTATTTAATGCAAAATGTTAATAAAATAAATATTTATTCAAATTGTTTAGCCAATTTTTAAAAACCTTTGGCATGCTGAACAAAATCTTCTCTATTAATCTTCTTTATTAAAGAAATGAATGAGCTAAAATAGGCTTCCAAATATAAACTCGTCCATGCAAAAAAGTAAGTAAAAATGTATGTTTTTATGTAAGTTATTTAATTTTATTTTTAAGAATTTCATAAATGAGTACTGTATTTACATCCTTTCCTCCACCCCTTCTTTACAAATCTTCCTCTGTTCTCTCCCCACTTCTTCTAAAATTTATTCTCTTTTATTATTTAATTATTACTGTTTAACATATTTGTATATATATTTATAACTAAATTTAAAGTTGCAAAGTAAAACCACAAGTTAGTTACACATAAAGGAAAACTTACCACATTAACAGTTGACTTTCAAAGGAAACTTTAAAAGTCAAAAGAGCCTGAAGCAATACACTTCAAGATCTGAAAGACCTGCAGAACTAAAGAAACAATCAACAGGCTAAGAGGCAGTCCACAGAATGACCTCTTCAAAGAATGGGATGGGACTTAAACAGAGATTTCTCAAAAGAAGAAAAAATGTCTAAGAAATGTCTCAAAATAGTTTTCATCATTCCTATAAATCAGAAAAGTAGAAATAAAAATAATTTTAATCTTACCCTATGCAGACTGGCAAATATCCACAAAATAACTGACAACAAATGAAGGAAGGGACATGGGAAAAGAGAACCCCTATTCACTGTTAGTGGGATCGCAATTTGGTGCAGCCACTAAGGAAATTAAGATGGAGAATTCTCAAAAACCTAAAAATATTCTACCTTAATGATCCAGCTATGCCACTCTTTGGCATAGTAGATTTCCAATGAATCAAAATATTACTTCACACATACTTGTTCAGTCATGTTCATTGCTGCTCTATTCTAATAGCTATGGAATGAAAACAATTTTAATGCCCCACCCCTGACAAATGGATGATGAAAATGTGGTACATATACACTATAAAATACTATTTGTCTATAAAGAAAAATGAAATCATGAACTTGGCAGATAAATGGAAGGGACTAGAAGAGATATTGTGTAAGCTAACCCAGACCAAGAAAGACAAACACTGAATGTCTTCTCTCATCAGAAGTCTCTAGTTTTGAACATTCAGACGGGGGTCTATATCCTGAAATAACTTCACAACTAAGGAAGGGAAAAGGGTACCATTATGGGGTAGGGGCATGAAGTAACAATAGAAAAGAGAATAACAGTGTGCAAATAATCTGACCAGGGAAATAGAAAAAGAATGGGGTCTAAAATTGAGAAGAGAGATAAATACAGAAGAAGATAAAGTAACAGTAAGGATATCTTAAAAAGCCATAAAGAATAACACTATTAACTATTTACCTAAAACAAAGTCCTATAGTATACATAAACAACTTCCCCCACATGTGTGTTTGTGTTATCAACTATTTACCTAAAACAAAGTCCTATAATATACATAAACAATTTCCCCCACGTGTGTTTATGTTGTATGTAGTTTCAATGAACTTTTCTCATCTAAACACATGGTGCCTCCTCTAAGAACCAAGACCACCTAACAAAATTTTCACACAGGCATGAGAAGTCTTCTTTTGAGTAGTCGATCAGGGTTGTCTAATAGGTTCCTCCTAACAGTAATGCAGATGCAGTAATGGCATGCACACTTTCAGTAACACTCTACTGAATTTAAAGACACTTAATACAAAGAAAATAATGCCTGGTGGAGTAAATATAGCCAACTACATGGAACTAGAAAATTCCTGTATCTTGAAGAAGAACCTCCAAGAACCACTTTACTAAACCAACATAATTCGTAATTACATTCTAAATAAGTATACTTATACCCACAGATAGTCTAGTCATCATCCCACATCAAGCAAACCTTTCAATAGGCAGAGACCATCATAGAAAACTACAACTAAATAAAACGCAGTGTTCTGAAGCACATTTCCAGCTGAAATATCTGCAACACAATTCCCTCTCTAAGACTCCGGGGTAGCTGCGAAATAGGGAGCAGAAAGATTGTAAGAACATGAGAGTTTGCTGTGAGTCTGTATCTCCTAGAAATGTCAGAAGCTAAACCCATGAAGTCTCAACAACATGGTTGCCTAAACACAACTTGAACAAGGAAGGCACCAATAGACATGCTAAAGTTATATTGGGAGCTGGGAAATAATCTTCAGTAGGAAAGAGCACTCTAATTACCTATCTATTTATATATTTATCTAATTACAAATTGTCATCCCTGAAAACATACATACAAGTAATGTTATATGGACTGAGCATACTAAATAGGTTATAGTTATGTATTTAGGTGTGTATGTGTGTGTGTGTGTGTGTGTATAAAAAACAACTAAAGAGAAACAAGTCATGAATGTAAAAGAGAATAGGAGTGATAGAGGATGTAGAAGTATTTGGAGAGAAGAAAGCAAAGAGGCAAATGTTATTCCACCAAGAAGGTATTACAATTCCAATCCTTTATGCACAAACACAGGTGCACCAGACTTCAATAAAAAGAAATACTACTAGATTTAAAATTTCAGATGACCCCAATGTGGTAAGGAAGGCCACTTCTTTGTTTTCTGGCTGCCCAGCAGCTCGGACCCGAAATAATCACACAGAAACTATATTATTTAAAGCACTACTTGGCCCATGAGCTTTAGCTATTGCCTAACACTTATATCTTATTTTGACCCATTTCTAGTAATCTGTGTATTGCCATGTGGCTGTGGCTTACCGGGTAAAGTTTCCAGCATTTCTCCCAGCATTCAGCTTAGTTTTCTCCACCTAGCTAGGTTCTTCCCTGCTATAGGTCCAAAACAGTCTCTTTATTTATTAATGGTAAACACAGCATTCAGAGGGGACTCCACATCTCCCCAATATAGTTTCCTACAGGGTGTAACTTCAATATTCCATTCTCACCAACAGAAATATCATCCAGACAAAATCTAAATAAAGATGCAATAGAGATAAATGATACTATAAAACCAATGAGTGCAATAAAAAAAAACTCAAAGAGCACTCCGCCACATCATAGAGGAACATACTTTGCCTTAAAACACAAAGAACTTTTCCAAAATTTACCATGTACCAGGATACAAGGTGAGTTTAAGAAACTTAGGAAAACTGAAACGACATCCTTCATACTGTGTGAACATAAAGGGAAAGAGTTGGACATTAACAACAATAGCAATAACAAAACATACCCAGACTCATGAAAGCTAAAAAAGACATAATTAAATCTGAATAGGGTCAACCAAGAAGTCAAGAAAATTAATAATAATAATAATAATAATAATAACGAGCAAGAAAACTAAGGGATAAGATTCCATCACAATTGGAAAGCATGACAGAAGCATCCGGCATAGTGGCAGGATCTGTCAACTGAGAACTTACATCTTTACTTCAAGCTCCAAAGGAGAGTGAAACCTGGAAACAGCATGAAGTTTCAACTCTGAAAGCTCAGCCCCAGTGACATACTTCCTTCAGTGAAGCTGAATCTCCTAAAATGCACTACAAACTTCAGGGAAACAGTGCTTTTGCACAAAACAGGGCAGTTTCACATAAGAACTCAGAATGGTTCTGGCAGCCTGCAAAAGAACTGAGCAAATTCAGGACAGATAAAATCTCCACAGAAAGAATGGAAGGGGACACCAAATTCCACCAGTAGCTGAAGAGCTATTGACATTTATTTGTTATTGGGAGAAGGTGAGACAGCTTCCATCAATGATATAACCCCTTCTAAATGGGGCAGCTCTACAGCAGGCCCCATACCCAAGTATAGTTGATCAACAAAACTAGACTTGATAGGAGGATAATGAAGAAAACCTGAAGTTTGTGCATAGGGAGGTGAAGGTGGCCCATGTGGGGAGTTTGAGGTATGTGACTACAATAAAAATGAACTGTATCTCAAATAATTAAAATATTCTTATTTATAAAAAGCAAAAAGAAAGGTTTTGTTGTCTTATTTTTGTTTTGTTTTGACTCAGGGATCATTGAAGAAAAGGAGTGGAAAGACTGTAAGAGAAAGTGAACTAAAATGTCTATGGTGAGAAAATGTCTTGATACATGACAGAGAGCTTTGTCATGAGATCTCAACAACCCGGACTCCTAAATAAGACCAGAACAATAACAACATCAGCGAACATATGGATATGGATGGGGGAAATTCCACAGGCTCCCCTTACTAGATAAAGAGTCACAGATAATTAATGTAGCATGAGAGAGAGAGAGAGAGAGAGAGAGAGAGAGAGAGAGAGAGAGAGAGAGAGAGAGAGAGTTAGCTTTCTCCAGGGATATGCCCTCATATACTGTCCAGTCCCAAGTGCTCAGTTCTAAGCAATGCAGATGAGCAACATTAAATAGACTAAGCAAGCTCTGTGTGTGTGTGGGTGTGTGTTTGTGTGTATGTGTGTGTGTGTGTGTAAAATGGCTATCAATTTGAGAGGGTGTGAAGAGGTAGGGGAGAAGCTGCAGTGCAGACAGGTTAGTATAGAACTTATTTAAATATTGTACTCATGTATGAAATTATTAAAAAATAGCAAAAATAAGTGCAAATTATAGAAGAGAATGTTTAAACTCTTATTTTAAAGTTACTGAGTTACTTTATTTTGCATTTGAGGTTTCCACAAGTCAGTAAATAGGGCTGTGAGTCCTGGAAGATTCATAATGTGCCACTCCTCACTAATGAGCATCAGTTCAATTGTTTCATCAAGCATTGATCTTGGAATTTCTTTGAGACCGTTTGAGTTCTTTTAAGTACTTGGCTGTACCAAATTTTCTCATAAGACTATCCTTGGACCACTAGCCCACAAATAATGACCTGGAAACTTCAAATTAATTATGAAAGCTTGGCCATATCTTAGTTTTTTTTAACCTAATTAGCTCTTATAATTTAAATTAACCCATCTCTGTTCATCTGCCACAAGACTCGGTTACCTCTGCTCTGTCCCGTATGTCTGACTTCCTCAGAGTTTCCTGGTGTAATCTGGTGTTAGATTCTTCCTATCAGCTTCTCTCTCTTTGCCTGGAAACCTGCCTATACCTCTTGCCTAACTAGTGACCATTCAGCTTTTTATTACACCAGTCACAGCAACACAATTTCACATAGTGCACAAATATTCCACAATATTGGCAAACATGCAGAGAGGTAAAACTGGGGGCTTTCTCTAAAATACTCCATCTATTTAGCTGACAGAAAGTTTCCCTAGATTTAAGACTCTTGTTTTAAGAAAAAAAATGACTTTTTTTTCTACTACAACAAACAACCCACAACACCCAAAATGTGACTGCAAGATGCTATGTGTCATATAAAAAACTCATTTTGCAAAATTCCATTTCACAAAATATGCAGCAGTAGTTCGAATAAAAATAGCTCCATAGGGTCAGAGGGATTGGCACTATTGGGAGGTGTGGCCTTGAGGGAATAGGTGTGACTTTGCTGAAGGAAGTATATCACTAGGGGGTGGGCTTTGAGGGCTCAGAAACTCAAGCCATTTCTTTACCTGCTGCCTGTGGATCAAGATGTAGAAATCTCAGCTCTTTCTCCAGAACCATGTGTGCCTGCATGCCGCCTTGCTTCCTGCCATGATAGTAATGGACTAAACCATTGATGCTGTAAACCATTTCCAATTAAATGCTTTCCTTTATAAGAGTTGCCATGGTCATGATGTCTCTTCACAGCAATAAAACCCTAAGGAAAACATATGCTTTCCTTCATTCTAAATCTTCAGTATAGTTCTTATTGTGTTTATATTTGTATATTTTTCTACATATGAGTAAGTACTATAGACAGAATCATATTAATAGAAATGAATATTTGTTCTTTTGTTGAATGTCTATTAATATCCTATTCATTCTTAATAAAATATTAGTAGTCTTTTATTGAATGTCACTTTGGAGACAATGTAAAGTAAGTAGTTTATCCTTTTGAAAAAGGATAATATTAGTAAAAATATTGAATACTTTTAGGAAAGAATATGTGTTGCTCATTTCTTCACAAACTCTGTTAGTATAGAGCCTGAATAATTAATTATAATCTTTTAGATCCTTTAATAAACACAATTGCAACAATAATGTAATTAATTAGTAAATTTAATAATATAATACAAATATAGTGTGAAAATTTCTAAGGGCTGTATTTAACCGTAACAGAAGAATAAATAAGAAAAGGGGTAATGATTTGTTTAATGTCTGTCTTGAAACAAAATTTACAAAAGTTCCCACAGGATACCCTAGTCCATTGATGTAGGTACCAATCTCCAACTTCCATGACATAAGGACCTGATATCAGGCCCCATTTTTCAGTAATTTTTTGTTCTATATCAAATTTACAAGGAGTTGTTGAAAGAACAGCAACATTTAAACCATAGCATATATTATGGGGGGGTTGATTTACAGCTGTATGTATTCTGTGAAACACTCTATGTACTATGGGGACATCTCTTACCTGTATTGCTCTGCTTCATATTATGATGCTAATTTCCAAGTAATACGTTACATGTATTTAGTATCTTTATGAAAGCTGTTTAGTTAATGAGCTCTTCAATGATATAAGAAAATGATACACATTTTTTGGAATCTCTGTTCCCAATCTCTGAAAAAATGCTTTCCAAAGAGACATAAATGATTGTCTAAATCTCTTGTTTGTTCATTCAGCAAAACATTAACTAGTGCCCAATTTTGGGGGACTCTTTATTCAAAGCCCTAACCAGTGAAAAGAATAAAATGGTATCTATCTAATGAACTTTAAATTATTGTCTTTTTCTCATTTATAAAGTATCATAAATATAACACTGTATATAAAATTACTCTTATTTTCATACAGAGAAATAGGAAACACAGATGAATATAAACTCATTTGTCTGGCAGTAATTTAAACATACACGGAAAACTAAATGGAGACACAAGTCTAGCTTCCAAAGAATATAATCACTTTGTTTTCCTTGTCATGAGATATCTGTCTGTCTTTTACAATTCACTAATATATAAAATATTAAAGATTTGTGACAATAAAATGTCAGAAATTTAAAGTTTGAATGCCTTTTTATTCAGCCAAGTATATATCTGTGTAGGCAAAATTACCTAATGGGAATTTATGTAAAGTTAAAATTGGTGAAAATATAATGACATAATGAGTCCTTTGATGAGTATAGCCACTACATAGAATTTAGACATTTTGGATTGCCAAGGATGCTTTTAACATTTCATTTTCAAACGCACTATAATATAGACTTTAATTATTATAATTACTTTCTCAAGATAAATAACACTTGTGAAAACAGTTACATATTCCTAGGAAATGGAGAGAAAACATTGAATATCCTCATTTGTTGCTAGTTAGGAAAAAGCTACCACATATGAATTTAATTAAGAGCTATTTTTGCCCCATTTGCTACTCAATGGGCTAGAACAGTTTTGGAAGAGCTACAGCAACTTTTCTGATTTATTGTAACATTTAAATTAATGTGGTTCATGTACAAGATATGAAACATCTCAGAAGCCATTTTTGTGTATGAGAAAATATAGCAGAACTTTTGCCTTTGAGTCCATCAGGGACATTCATCATTCCATTTCTTCTGTGAAGACACAAGTCATGTTGCAGAAACTTAACAGCTCACACGTTCTCCTTTCTTCAGAAGAATAGCCTAGAGAAGATAATAATTTCCTTTATTTTTCTTTTAAATTTATTATAGAAAATTTCAAATCTATACAATGAGATAAGATCAGATCTGTCACTTCCGTGTTTTCTTTATCACTCCTGGGATCTCCGCCAAAACATCCCCCTTGAAATTTCATTTCCCTTTCTCTTTTTTAATAACCCACTCATTCCAGTTAATGATGTTCATATATATTCCTAGGTTAGAAGCCATTCATGGGAGGTTGGGCAACCTACTGGTGGCTATATCCCCAAAGAAAAATGATTCTCCTTCCCTCGCCGGATACCAACTGCTATTACTTACTTAGTGAAAGGCCTGACCTCTTTATCAACTCCCTGGCAAGGCTTCAGAATCATGGCAGAAGACACATAAAGAATGTAAAATCTAGTGGGCCACAAGCAGTGGTTTAAAATGGACTGGAACTCACAGCAGCTGTGGTTGCCTGAACAAGACCTACACAAGATTACACCAAACAAAATTCCAGTATGTGATACAGTGTCTTAGTCTGTGGAAGCACATCTATGTATAACCAGACAATGCACAATGTATTTCTAGAAACCCTCCTCAATTTTATTAATTTGCTCTTCATTTTAGGAAATTAAGGTTCGTTAGTAAACTGAGGGGAACAGGAACTTTAATAATGCACAAAAAACAAAATTATTTCCAAGCTAAATAAAATGCTTAAATTTGTGGTAGCAGCATTTAACCCTGTGAAGACTATTATTATGCAAATATGTGAACTGGCATATTTGCTAGCTGCTCTAAGTGATGTTTCAATGATGACAAATGAGATCAGACTGCTGTCTGTGTGACAGACACCTGTCCTCAACACTCTCCAATAATTATGCATTTGGATGCACAACGGATATACCTCCGCTGTTTTATAATTTGCAATAATCAGATTATTTGAGTATACCCTTTACAGATGGATCAAACTTTGTACCTGTATACAGTCTTTGTGAAAATGGCTTTATTATGTTATTTTGTGACTTAGAAAATATAAGGAAAATGTTATTTACTGTTTCTTATTTATTTTTAAGTTTTGTAGTTCCATATGTGCTTTTGTACCTTTGCTCCTTTTTCAGTGAGTCAAAACATGTGAAGCAGTCAAAACATTGTTAGAAAGCTTAGTAAGTCAAATGTTTTCCCTTTCTCCCACCTTAATGCATAGCTTTTCCCCAGCACACACATGGTATCTCATAACCATGTTTCAGTTTCAGGAGACACATTGTCCTCTTCTTGCCTCTGCAGGAAACAGTCATGTATGTGGTATATACTCATTCATGCAGGAAAAATCCTCAAAATATAAAATTAAACAAATACATCTTTAAAATGGCATTTCACTTAGAAGTACATGTTGAACCAATATAATTTTATTTTCTAAAAGTGTTTTCTGTGGCTAATCCAATTTGCATTATTATCCTCCTATATAGCCAATATATGACTAACTACTATATTAAATATAGTCTTCCATGTGTTTACTGCTGATATATCCATGTAATGTTGGATAAAATGATAAACTAACAAGGGGCTCACCCAGGGCAAAAACTGATTCCCCTTATCTCTGGAGTCATTAATCGCTTTTAGTACTTCTTCCCAAGGTGGAGCCTTATGAGATTTCCCCCATCAATGTTGGCAGGTTAATTGGTGTTGTCATTATGCTAGTCTTTTTTAGGTGACCTTATGTTGAGATTTTGTTGGTTCAGTTTTCTCACATACAGAAGAAGCTGTCTCACATCAGACACCTTGGTCCTTACAATCGTTCTGTCCCCTCTTCTGTAATGTTTCCTGACACTTAAGTGTAGCTATTGTGTTGTAGAAGTATCAGTTGGAGATGAAGAAGGTATAATCTATTGCTCTCTGCATTTTGACTGGCTATAGATTTCTGTAATGGTGTCTGTCTGCTGCAGAAAGAAGGTTCTTCAATGGAGGGTGAAATCTTCACTTATCTGTGGGTATAAGGATAAAGACTTAGAATAAAATTAGGAATTACACTGGTATAGAGAAGTGATAGTCACATGCTTTTCCTTAGAATTCGTGACCTCACTAGCCAAAGGCGGTTGTTTTGGCTTACAGTACCAAGCATGAATTCCTTTCTACTGAGGAGTAGGGAGTGACTGGTTACCCCGAGATACAAGTGCCATTACTATACCATAGAGAATATCTTGTCATGATGATCATTGTTGTGGCTTTTTACAGCAAGGAATATGAAATAGCGAATAAGCTTCTGTCTTTTGTTTTTGTATATCTTAATACATTTTAAATATTTTCACTGCTAGACACATAGGGTCAAAGAGGAGGGACATGAAGAAGCAGAAAAGCATTGACAATGGCTTTCCATCAACTACTGCTCCATCTTATTACCTCAAGATGCATGTTTTTTGAAGGCAGCTATTTTTCCCCTTTCTTTCATGTTATAGTATCCATACTTCACAGAAATCTAACCTGTCTCTAGACACATTGAGTACTCAACATCTTTAGTACATATTCCTTCATGCTACATGCAGGATCTGATCAAAGCCTTGAAGTACAAAATATTTGAATTAAGCAAAGAGAAAGTCTGAAGAACATTTATTAATAAAACTGAATTAGCTGATACTTGGGGGATATACATCAATTCATGCCTAAATAGTGTATGTCATCTACTTATTGCAACAAAGACAACCCAAGTTAGAAGCAGAGTACATATGTAAAGGTGACTTTGTTGTGTTGTGCATCAGAAATGTTTATAAGATTAGAAAAATCATGATCAACTGTTACTTGAAGTTGGCAGTATAATCCCTACTAACATGAAAGTGTGCTTAATTTAAGAGTAAAATCATTATTTTAGCTACTCCATGCCCCAATGCTTTTCCTTAAACAATGCATTTATTTTTTAATAAAAATATAGTAGCCTGTATAGTAATTTAAATGATCAATTTGGAGCTCTCCAATGTTATATGAATGTAAGGTGGTGGGCAAGGAAGTTAAGAAGCAAACTAGTAATGAGGAAAGGATCCTCTGTTTTCACAATTTCCCCACTGTCTCAGAACAGTCAGTGGTCAGTCCTGAAATCAGGTACTAACATGCAGCGCCAAAGCATCTGAGCAAGCTCTATTTGTATAATTATTCATATGGATATAGCACTAACTATAATCAAAGAAAAGGGGGCCATGAATTTGAAAATAAGAGTTCAGAGATGGGAGGGCTGAAGAGATAAGACACAAAATGTGTTGGAAGAAGAAAAAAGAAAAAGAAAATTGATATTGTATTTTTAATTAAAATGGAAAATAAACAAAAAGTTAAAATAGAAATTGTCTGTATGTGTTATGTAGCTAGAAGCTTAGGTAGGGCCTAATTTTCCCCTTCTGTAAGGGAATACAGACAGATACACTGTTGAGAGTGGCTTTCATGTAGTCGCAGCTGCTGCAATGAGGATATTTACAGGTGCTGTTCTCAGAGGACAGCACTCCACAACATTGAAGCAGATCCCGCTTGGATTCTATCAGTTTCATTACCACCAGTGAATGACTAACTATGTAGCTGCCCACCCTTGCATTTTTCCATTGTAATGGGACATGTCTGAACAGTGAATATCACCTGTTGTTCCAAATTTCCAGTCTTTAGTCACTTTAATTTGCACGACGAAGCTAGATATGATAGACAACAAAAAAAGACAAGCAGTTGATTCAACATGCTTATTCACCATGATGAACACACAAACATAAAATGTAATAAAAGGAAAACCTGATGTGATCACAGCAGGACCACATGTGGAATAGCATGGAGCAGTGACCATGGTGACCTTTAACAGACATGATTGCTTTATAAACTAATAAAACTATAGTATAATGCATACTTAAAATTGTAACATACCATTGCTACATAACGTACTGAACAAATTATAATGGGCAATACCAGTTTCTACATTAGTAGGACCACAGATTAGCTTTCACTAGCATTAAAAAAACACATAGTTAATGTGTACACTATGATGTCACAGTGGCTACAGCATCTTTATGTAAGAAGAATATTTCAGCTATAGCCACTTATTAATTTTATGAGATTCCCATGCTTATATGAGATGTTCTCATTGTGCTTATAAACATAATTTTGTGTCAGAAAAATAGCATTTGATAGAAGGTACAAGCAACTGGTGTGGCAGGGTCCTTCTGTATTTGGGTTGCTTTTATTGGTTAATAGGGAGGCTGTCTTGGCCTTCTGATAGGGCAAAACTTAGATAGACGGGATGGAGAGAGCAGAATGCTGGGAAGGAGACAGAGCTAGAGAGAGCCGCCTGCCTTGAAGCCCGACAAGTCACACACGCTGAATCTTTCCTGGTAAGCCACGACTCGTGGTGACACACAGATTATTAGAAATGGGTTAAACAAATATGTGAGAGTTAGCCAATAAGAGGCTAGAGCTAATGGGCCAGGCAGTATTTCAATGAATACAGTTTCCATGTAATTATTTCGGGTACACACCGGGAGCTGGGTGAGACAGAACAAGGGGCCGGGCGCCGGGAACGCAGCCCGAGCCCCTCATTACAACAGCAACAAAAGTGTCTGGAAAACATCGTGTTAGAATAGGAGAAGACGATACATATAAACTTGCATATCAGGAAGTACAGTTAAATACTCCTTTTACACTTAATGGATTAAATACACAAATCTCCATTAATTGGTTGTTATAGCAAATTAGTAATGCAAACTGTTTGAAGTTTAGAAACCTCAATAATCAAATAAGAATGGCAAGTATAGGAACTGTATCTTTAGGAAAAAGACAGTAGGGCAAAATGTTTAATATATCACTTAAAATAAAGTAAAAGTTTTAGTTTTCTAAGACAGGGACAGCAAATGTTTATGAGAAACAGAATTCTTCTAGGCCATGTTTAATGAAACACAGTGCAGCCAGCATCAGAAGAAAAGAAATATCAAAATGGAACTAAACTGTAAAAGATTACTGAAGTAGGAAAGAAACATGAAATCAGGAAGCAAGAATGAAACAAAAGTGATTACTCAAAAAACATTAATAACATGACAAATAGAAAGAAGGGCAACATTGTTTTCAATAATTTTAATAAGAAGGTTAAGAATAAAAGAAATCCATGTTTTACCTAATATTTAGGAATTATATCTAAAATTTTGCCAAACATGTAGTAAGTAAAAATCAAACTTTATATGTCAATAGCACATTAAATGTTCATATATAAAAATATTCTACACCACTTAAAAACTAGTAATATTTTTCAGAAAGAGAAAGCTACACAAGCTATGAATAACAAATACCCAACTTCCTCCTTAACTTTTAAGTTACATACAAATATTTGTTTTAATTAATACAGCAGAACTTAATACAATAACTATTTTCAAAGTTGGAAAGATGAGAAAAGGGACTGTAAAATGTGAAAAGATCTTAAGAAAGATGAGACAGCAGGTAAGAATTGCTTAGATAGTGGAAATGGTACAAAATATAAAATTTCTGTTTCATTTAAATGGGAGCAGAAAACTAATTCTGATGAGCTCCGTTTCCAGTTTTATTGAACCTAAAGTATCATTCCAATAGAGCATAAAAGAATGATGGATCTTTGCATCCTGATAATTACTTGAAACTCATTTTAATAAAAAGCTTTTATATTTCAGCCACATAACAGTTATTGTCTATACAGATGTCTGTGCTGCACTTGCACAGCTGTTATAGTAATGTGACAAAATAATTCAGAGGTGTAATGAAAATTAGATGTTTATTCCTCTCCTGTGTAATGATTTCAGTGCCAACTGACTGATTCACATGACCATGGATGGATGGATACTCTATCCACTATATTTGGTGTCACCCTCGGGGGTGTTTCATTTGCATGGATGAAATAATTTCACATTTGTTTTTGTATTCTATCTGTGAACAAGCCATTAAGGGAGGGGATTTTAGACGAAGTGCAGTAGTGTATGTTGCTCTGCTCCTCTCCTCTCCAGCAGTGAGAACTAAAGTGCCTATCCTGAGCTCTCGTGAGGCTTCCTTTCCACCAGTAGTTGGTACCAGGAAGCTAGAGGGGGACAGACCTTGAGAACTCTGAAGTTCTCTGACACATCTGGAAGAGAATATCTGCGGCACGTGAAGTCTCTAATGTTAATGGTGTTTCAAGTTATACAGTTATTATTATCTTGAGATATGCTAAGCACATATCTGTATTCTGTCTTAGATCAGAAAGTAATATTCTCTGATGATGATATCGTTTAATGTTAGGGAGATAAGGAAATGAGCAACATAAAATTCAGAAATAAATCACAGAGGTTTCATATGAGATTTATGTAAAACAATTTTCTAAAGAATGTATTCATGAGGGAAGCTTTGTTTATCAGACCGTATAAACTGCACAGAAATAGTAAAACAAGGACACTTCTTATTTCAAAAGATATGCCTCAGAATATGGATTATCAAAGAATTTGGAGATAATAGTCATATTTAGAAGGTTAATGGTAACAACTTTGAAAATAAAGAAAAAATAAAACTAACGAAAAAGTAGCCTGTCCAGGACAATCTTTGTGGATCTAGTGGCTTTTATTTTCATACACTAGGCTTCCATGCGGCATTAATTGAATAGACTAATACTCACTGATATGTTAATACACAATATCAACTTTGTATTTGCCCAAATTTATTTTTTCCAAATTATACACTAAAGTTTTTTTCTGGAAAATAGGGTCATGCTGTTCTCTAATTATAAATACTAATTTGTATTTTACTTTAAGAATTCCTAAGATTATCAGGTGTAACATTTGCAAGCAGAGTGGTGATATTCCAGATTTAGTAACAATGGTCATCATTTAATTTAATAAGGATATTTTGAGAATTATCCTATACTTTATGAAGAAACACTTTACAGTGTTACAGATAAAATTTTTATTTTAGAAGACTGAAAGTGCTTTCTGACATTCATATTGAAAGTCATGCACAGCAAGGGGACATATACAACTTATCTAGAGTACTAATTCCCGAGGTACCCCACTGGCAGCTCAAATTTCCATCTTGAGCCTGAGACTGTTATAGAATATTTGTTTAACTATACAATGATATGTTACATTTGTTTAACTATGTAAAAATGTGTTGTATTTGTTTATGTTGCCGAATATTTATTTGAATATTTAAAGATATGTTCCATTTTTTCTTGCACAATTCTTGTTTAACTGTGTAAAGATGTGTTGCATTTGTTTATGTTGTGGAATATTTATTGAATATTAAAAATTTGTTTCATTTGTTTAATTAAATAAAAAAACTGCTGTTGTTTTACTTTGTCTGCCTAAGGTATTTGATTGATCAATCTAAAATGCTGAACTTCCAATAGCAAGGAAGAAAGTATAGGTGGTACATCCTAAGAGGAAGAGTTAAGTAGGAGGAGAAATTTGACAGTAAGAGTAAGGAGGAGGGGGAATTTAGGCTTGGGGAAGAAAGATAAAGAAATGGAAGGGAGACACCAGATGCCAGCCAACCAGACATGGACGAAGCAAAAACATAAGACATACAGAATGAGGTAAAATCACTGAGGCAAAATGTATATGAACAGAAACAGGTTAAATTAACTTAAAAGAGTTAATGGGACAAGCCTAAGCTAATTAATAATTAATAATAAATTCCTGTGTCTCTATTTAGGAGCTGGTTGGTGGCCCAAAGAAAATTTCAACTACATGAAACCTTAGATAACTTCTGCTCACTCTCCCAAAAATTATCTTTTGTTCTTTTTTCTCTAAAGGTGTGAGAAACACAAGTGTTAAGCTTAACTCAGGCCAGGTGTTGGTGGCACACGCCTTTAATCCAAGCACTTAGGAGGCAGATGCAGACGAATCTCTAATCTCTCTAAGTTCAAGTCAAGCCTGGTTATTAAAGCAAGTTCTAGGACTGGCTCCATAGTTATTGAGAAACCCTGTCTCAAAAAACAAAACAAAAAACAACCAAAAAAAAAAAGAAAGAAAGAAAAGGAAGGAAGAAAGAAACAACGAAAGAAAAAACTAGCACATTTTGCCAATCCAAAGCAGCAATAAAAGGAATACTTTCCTACTACAACATTGCAAGCAAGAATCAACAGCCACAACAGAATGAGAAGCCGGGTTCTACTTCTTCATCTCTCAAACAAGAGTACCAGGTAAAGGTCAGGCGTGCCCAGCTTAAGTGTAAGATACCTTTTCATGACCTAAAGCCTTGCATGAAGAAACATGCATGCCTTTCCATGGAAACCTAGAGTCAAAGAGATACCCAAAGCACAGTGTAGTGAGTCAGAGTAAAGCTGTAACCCTGTTACAGAAACCACTGGGAGTTAGGAATTTGGCGGGAAGCTTACTGACTTACTGCTGACTCAACACTCAGGTTGCTATAGGAAACCAGTTCCTATGTCAGTATTCAATTGTACTATGCTAATCAATGATTCTGTTTATAATCAGGTGACATCTTTTTTTTTCTATAGCCCGGTAGTATAACTACAAGTCTAGGATGGTGTGTTAACCCTTCCTTGTTGTTTGATTGATTACATTGCAACTAAAACTCCCAAGCAGAGGGCAGAACTGTGAGGAACTTTTTGCTTAATTTGAAGTAGAAAGACTCACTTCTAATGTGGATCTTTGATTTAGGAAAACATGTGCCTTTCTTTAATCCAGATCTTTTAAACTGGGAACAAGAATGCCTTGAGTCTGGATTTTGAGATGGGAAAAACACACACCTTTAATCTGGATCTCCTGGCAGAAAGACACACCTTTAATTTGGACCATATCTTCTGCTTAAAGGACACATGGAAGAAGGAAGTTTTCCTCTTCGCCTGCTTGTCCTCACCTTGCTAGCACATCCCTTCACTGGCATTAGTGCCAACTTCTTCAGGATTCCAGCATATACTGAAGATCAGCTGAAACATCCAGTGCTCGGACTTAGGAGCTATTAGATTCTTGGACTTTCCATTCGTAGACAGTTACTGGTGAATAGCTGAACTGCAGCATGTAAGTCATACTAATAAATTATATACGTATACATACACATATTCTCACATATACTACATACAAGTGTATGTATGTATAGATAGATAGATAGATAGATAGATAGATAGATAGATAGATAGATAGATAGATAGGTGATTCATTCTATAAATTATGTTACTCTAGAGACCCTTACTAGATGGTGAAACCATGAGTGGTGTCTTTCTTATTCAGGAATGTGTGGCTACCCTGTGTCCTTTCTGTTTTCATATAAAATTTAAGAAATTTTCAGCAATTGCATTGTAATTAAGTGGTGGATATGATGACTCTGTAGTTCACACTTGCTAAGATTTCCATTCTTATAATCTTAATCACATTCATCCATGGCTATGGACACTCTGTCCATCTTCTTGTACCATCAGCATTGAGAATAACATTGACTGAATAGGGCCTCATAAAAATAAAATGTTAATGTACAGTAAAGGAAACCATCATATAAGAGAAGAGGAAGCCTACAGAATGGAAAAGAAAGGAAGCTAAGAATGAAGAATAAAATAAATTTGAAAATAGCACATGTAACTAAAAAGAGAGTTTACACATCTTAAATACCACTGAGAAACAGTTTGTAAAAAAGATTATAACATCCTTAGACATCAGATAAATGTTAATTAAAACTATATTAGGATTCCATCTTAGTAAAGTCAGAATGGCTAAGATAAAAAGAATAAAAGGACAAATAGTGGCATGGCAATAGGAAAAGGTGAATTATTACTTTTGTTGGGGATAGATATTGAAGCAATCACCATGGAAATCTGTTTGGAAGTTCCTCAAAAAGCTGAATATAGATCTTACTCTCAAGATACCTAACCCTTCTTACTCATTGCTACTCTATCCATCTGTAGGAGGAGGCTGCTTGTTGGTCCAGACTTCTTAGCCCTGAAATAATCACACAGAAACTGTATTAATTAAATCACTGCTTGGCCCATTAGCTCTAGCTTCTTATTGGCTAACTCTTACATATTAATTTAACCCATTTTTATTAATCTGTGTATCTGTGTATGGCCATGTGGCTGTGGCTTACCAGCTAAAGTTCCATCTGGCTCCAGCAAGGCTACATGACTTCTCTCTCACTCTACCTCCTTTCTCCCAGCATTCTGTTTAGTTTTCCCCACCTAGCTCTGTTCTACCTTATTAAGCCCCAGTTTCTTATTCATTAACCAATAAAAGCAACACATAGCCAGAAGGACCTCTCACACAATTCCCCCTTTTTCTGGTTAAACAAAAAGAAAGTCTTTATCTTTAACATAACATAATTACATATAATAAAAAGTTATCAAGCAATAATTACAGTTACAATATTTATATATACTTTATCTTTAGCATAAATAACTAAACTATAACTATCACTATATATTCTTGAACTCAATCAAAGACTCCAGAAGGATATAATATTACCTATGTAAACAGCAAGTGCATTTTAAGCAACTTTCAAAACTCTAGAAATGACAGAGACATCTTGCTACCTGGACAGTCACCCAAAGTTCTTCTGTAACATTGGGGCATCTGTCTTCAGCCTACAGGCCCATACTATCTGGCAGACTTTCACATAAAGCAGACAATTTCAAAGACATTTCTGCCTGTATTGGCAGTTTGTCAGTCACTTTTTTCTGTGTCCTGCAGAATGTCTAGCAGACTCTTTCATGAAGCAGGAACTCCAAAGGGTAGTCTCACATTTAAGCAAGTTCAGCAGTCATTTCTCTGTGGGTCCTGCATGTCCTGTTCATCAAGCAGTCCAGACAAGAGCAGTTTCTTGCCCAAATGGCTAACCAACTCCATAAGGAGCCTCTTCAATGCCCATCTTCCTCTTGAAGTAAATTGATTCTGCCAGGAGCAGATGTGTCTCATGTCATGAAGTCCTAAATTCTCAAACATTTTAAATGCCATATTCTGAAAGTTTCCAAAAGATTTGAAGAATACCTATCTAACTGAAGTATATCTCTATAAATCTAGAAAATCTAACTAACATGACTACATGCTTGACTATTATAGATGATTATCTATTAAATTATATGTCTTAATTATACATTACATTTTTAAATGCACTGAACAAACACAATGCCTTAATCAAGAGCAGAAATATACATATAACAAAATTGACCTTAAATTTATATCAATAAACCAAAATCCATAACAATATAATTCTGTATAGCATAGCCCCTTTAAATGTAAAGAAACATTTATAAACAATATTTAGGAAAATGGTCATAGTTTTCTCCAAACTGCTTCCTGCTGTTTTTGGGTGAAGTAATATTTGGGGGTGTTCACAGTGACCTTTCAGGGATCTTGGTCGATCAAAAAACAGTAGTTGGGAATTAATCCAAAGGTTCTCATCTTCTGTGTAAACAAAAGAAGAACCTCTTTACCAAAGCAACATATCCTTAGACTCAAATTTTAAAGTCAAGATACCTTTATAATATACATGCTGGTTTAGCTTTATAGCCTGTCCAATGAAATGGCTCTCTGTACATAGCACCTTCACAGTCCAAAAAATTCAAAGACAACACAAATATATAAATAATCCTGATTCTCTCTATAGTCCATCTTTACATGGCTTATTTGGTTTTAATCTATTACTTTTTAATACTCTATCTCTTTAAAGACTTTGTTTTATTTTATTTTTTGTAAACCAAAACCATTTACTTAACTTTTTATACTCTTTTTCTTCTCTCTCACAGGCCTATGTACATGTTTTCAACACACTGTGACTCATTTAGAGGTTTTTCCTTCTGGATTTGTCTATTTTTATTTTTTCCATTCAAAAATGTACACTTCCTTCCCTTCTCCCATTCCCCTCCTGCTCCCCCACTAACCCTCCTCCCTCCCCCTCTAACCTTAAGAGAGGGCAGGGTAACCTGCACTGTGGGAAGTCCAAGGCCCTCCCTCCTCCATCCAGGCCTAGAAAGGTGTGCATCCTAATGGGGGAAATTAGCAACCAATCACATCTAGTGGGGTGTGGCTACATGAACCCCCATGTAGAAAAACAGAGAGAACACAGGTGTTCTCTCTCTCCATGCAGTGTTCTCAGGATGGATAGGACTTCGGAGCTCCTACCCTTGTCGCATGAGTCTCCCCTCTTTTCAGTCATTAAAAATACATGTTCTTCTTGAGCTGGCTTCATTATTTATTGTGCCGACCTAATTCATCTACAGCATCCAAGTAGACTAGGGTCGCCAAAAGCCAATACATGCAGTAGAAACAGGTCCCAGTGCCATTATGTATGACTTCTCAGTCTTACCCCATTGGCAGCCACATTCAGAGAGTCAGGTTTAAATCACATGCTCCTTCAGTCCCGGTCCAGCTGGATTTGGTGAGCTCCCATTCGATCAGGCACACTGTCTCAGTGGGTGGACCAAACCCTCACAGTCCTGACTTCCTTACTCATCTTTTCCCTCCTTCTGCTCTTCAACTGGACCTTGGGAGCTCAGTCCATTGCTCTGATGTGGATGTGGGTCTCTGTCTCTATCTCCATCCATCGAATGAATTTTCTATGGTGATATTCAAGATATTCATCAGTGTGACTATGGGGCAAGGCCAGTTCAGGTACCCTCTCCTCTGCTGCCCAAGGACCTAGCTAGGGACATCCCCATGGACACCTGGGATCCCCTCTAGAGCCATGTCTAATGTCAACCCTAAAATGGTTCACTTAATGTAGATATCTTATTCCCTTCTCCAATATCCACCCTTCCTTCATCCATACTCTCCCACTCCTCCAAGCTCTCCACAGTCCATCCATTCTCCCTTCTCCCTCCCTCTCTCCCTTTCACCCACCCGTGCACCCCTACCTACACCCCTATTCCCATTCCCATGCCTCCACCTTTTGCCTGGCAATCTTGTTTGCTTCCAGTTTCCAGGAGGATCTATATATGTTTTTCTTTGGGTTCACCTTACTATTTGGCTTCTCTATATTCATCTTTTTGGATCTGGGTTATCTCACTAAGGATAGTGTTTTCTATTTCCATCCATTTGCATGCAAAATTCAAGATGTCATTGTTTTTTTACCACAGAGAAGTACTTTAATGTGTATATATTCCACACTTTCTTTATCCATTCTTCCATTGAGGGGCACCTAGGTTGTTTCCAGGTTCTGGTTATTACAGATAATGCTGGCTATTACATAGTTGAACAAATGCTTTTGTAGTATGATTGGGCATATCTTGGGTATACTCACAAGAGTGGTATTGCTGGATCCTGATTCCCAATTTCGTGAGAAACCGCCACTCTGATTTCCTAAGTGGTTGCACAAGTTTGCATTCCCACCAGTAATGGATGAGTGTTCCCCTTACAACACATCCTCTCCAGCATAGGCTATCCTTGGTGTTTTTGGTTTTAGCCATTCTGACAGGTGTAAGATGGTATCTCAAAGTTGTTTTGATTTGCATTTCCCTGATCGCTAAGGAAGTTGAAAATGACCTTAAGTACTTTTGGTATTTGAACTTCTTCTGTTGAGAATTCTCTATTCAGATCATTACCCCATTTTTTAATTGGGTTATTTAGAATTTTAATGTCTAGTTTCTTCAGTTCTTTCTATATTTTGGAGATCAGACCTTTGTCTGATGTAGAGTTGGTGAAGATCTTCTCCCATTCAGTAGGATGCCTTTTTGTCTTAATGACTGTGTCCTTTGCTTTACAGAAGCTTCTCAGTTTCAGGAGGTACCATTTATTTATTGTTGCTCTTATTGTCTGTGCCACTGGGGTTATACATAGGAAGTGGTCTCCTGTACCCATGTATTGCAGGCTACTTCCCACTTTCTCTTCTATCAGGTTCAGTGTGGCCGGATTTATATTGAGGTCTTTAATCCATTTGGACTTGACTTTTGTGCATGGTGATAGATAAGGATCTATTTTCATTCTCCTACAGCTTGACATCCAGTTATGCCAGCACCATTTGTTAAAGATGCTTTCTTTCTTCCATTGTATAATTTAGCTTCTTTGCCAAATATGAGGTGTTCATAGGTTTGTGGATTAATATCTGGGTCTTTGATTCGATTCCATTGGTCAACGTCTCTGTTTTTATGGCAATACCAAGCTGTTTTCATTATTGTAGCTCTGTAATAGAGTTTGAAGTCAGAGATGTAATATCTCCGGAACTTCCTTTATTGTATAGGATTGTTTTGGCTACCCTGTGCTATTATTATTATAGTTAGTTATTGTTCTCTCAAGGTCTATGATGAATTTTTGGGGGATTTTTTGTTGTTGTTACATGGATTTGTCTTTATTGCATATCTCTAATTATTTTCTCACCATAAGCATTTCTTAAAATGCTAAGTAGCTTGGTCTCAGTGGCCATGGGTTCTGGCTCTGTCTCTCTCAGGCTCTAAATACTATGAAGGTTGTTTACCTCTGGCTCTAAGACTACTGGGTGGGAGCCATCCTCATGACCTAAACTCTGGGTAGAAGCATGCAGCATATAAACCCCTTTTTTTTCCTGAATAAAACTAAATCCTCCATGCAGTACACTTTGTGGCCTGGAAATATCTATGTGTATAGCAGCATGAATTTGCCAAACTCTCCTGCTTATGCATTCCTAGGAGATCTGACCCCGTCACCAGCCCAGGCAGGGAGCTCTGAGCCATGAGCATGGTCTCAGCTACTTTCCTTCTGACCCTGAGTGGGCACACAAACATCTGGGCCCATAAATGCCATTCAAAGGCTCCATATCCAGAGTATGCACTGGCAGCACAGCCCGGGAAGCCACGTTTCAGAAAAGACAGGCTTTTTTTTTTCTACCACTGTATTAGGTAAACCTCTTTTAAAGGAGCTGCGGGGCACTGCCAACAAACAGCAAGAAGCTGTGTTAAACTCTGTATTTTTGTTTATAGAATTCCTTTTTAGCTCTCTCAGGTTTTATGTGGATATAATCCACTACATCTACGCCAATTTGTAGGAGGAGGCTGTTGTTGGTTCCCAGCCCATTAGCTCAGAAATAATTACACAGAAACTGTATTAATTAAATCACTGCTTGGCCAGTTAGCTCTAGCTTCTTATTGGTTAACACTTACATATTAATTTAACGCATTTAAATTAATCTGTGTATATATGTATTGCCACGTGGCTATGGCTTACCAGCTACAGTTTATCTGGCTCCAGCAGGGCTACATGGCTTCTCTCACAAACTACCTTCTTTCTCCCAGCATTCTGTTTAGTTTTCCCCACCTAGCTCTGTTCTGCCCTTCAGGCCAAGCCAGTTTCTTTATTCATTAACCAATAAAAGTAACACATAGCCAGGAGGACATTTCACACCATCCATGTTAGCCAGGAAATAGAAACTAACAAGTTGTCCTTGAACTGAGAAATGGATAATGAAAATGAGGTATGTTTACCCAATGCAATCTTATTCAGAATTAAGAAAACTGCAGTTCTGAAACTCACAGGTAAATGGATGGAAGTGGAAGCAATCATTCTGGGTTAAGGAATCCAGATGCAGAAAAACAAATACCATGTATTTTATCACATTTGTTTATATTAGCTTTGAAACTTGAAATATATGTGTTTAATTTGGAATATCCATTGAGGTCAAGAAATTATGACACAACTGTGGTTGGACTATCAAATGAGGGAGAGCGAACACATTGTTTTAAAATCTTAGAGAGAGAATAATGAAACAAGGTTTAAACTGGGATTATGAAGGGGAGGACAGATAAAGGAGATACCAGGATACCAGAGACCAAGAGCAGCAAATAACACAGAAATGCTCTCCAAAAGGTTGTTTAGAAAACTGCTACTTGGGAAGAGTTGAGGTGGAAATATGAACATGATCGAAACATTCCATATGGAATTCTTTATATAAACATTTTGGAGACAGCAAAATTTGACTGAGTGGTTAAGAGTACTTGCTGCTCCCTCAGTTGGCACAGATTCAGTGTCCAAACCCCACATGGCAGCACACAGCTTTCTGTAATGACTCTAGGGAACCCAAAACCTTATTCAGGCAACAGGCACACACGTGGCACGAATACATACACACAGATAAAACACTCATACACATAGAATAAAAATAAATAAATCTTTTTCTTTTATTCTTTTCTCATGCATTATATCCTGACTGCAGTTTCCCCTCCTTCTTTCTCCCCAAAAAACAAACAAAAAACAGGCAGTAACTGGGTATTGATTGTTCTTGTGGTTGATGAGATTTCCAGTGTGATTCATCAGGAAACTTTTAAACATTCTCTCTGTTACCAACATTGTCACATTCCTCTCTCTAATTGTATAATACTCTCGTGGACAGTCCTGGATGTATCCTCCACACTTGTACCTTTGCATTTCAGTCAGTTTCTGTATATGTCAGAAAAAAAGCCCTTTCTTCACATTTTTGGGTCACAATGGTCACTTAGATTTTGCTTGATTATTGATACGGAGACAACAAAGAAAGAAAGGCAAAGTTAAGTGTGACAGCATTGTTAGCACATTCAACTCCTAGACCAGGCCACGCTGGAACTCCAAGGGCTGGAAATTTTCTTCCCTACACCGAAAGATAGGCAATTAATTTTTTTCTCATTTAAATGGCTCAGAAGAGCCCAAAGTGCACATATCTGTCCTTTGTATGTAGTTATCAGGTAGCTCTAGAAGAAATATACTTAAATTTTCTAGTTAAGATATGGGCAGGTTGTAAAATTGCAATGTCTGGTAGTTTTACCTTCTTAAATTTGTTAACAAGGGGCTTAGGCCAAAGAGATTGTTCAGTTGGCAAAATGCTGGGTATATGAGCATGATTTTAGATATCAGAAATTGTGTTTAAAACAAACAAAGTTGGACTCATGCTGTTTTCTTAAAAACCCAGCACGATGGAGGTAGAGACCAAAGGGTTCATGGGGCTTCACAAATAAGAAAAACTAAATAATCAAACAATCAATAAATAAAGAAATAGTAGCTAGAAATTCTGACCTACACACACACACACACACACACACACACACACACACACACACACACACACACACACAGGGGCCAGGGAGGAATGGAGGGAAAATGGGGGAAGAGAGAAGAGAGAATCAAAGAATCAAAACTTAGGTTTTTATTTGGTACAATCAAAATTTCCCTTGAAAAGAAAAAAAAAGAAAATCTTTTAAAATTGTTCCGTAGAAAGATTTCTGCCCTGTAGTATGCCATAAACTAGTTAAACTCAGTCAGCTATCTTTTTTCTTACAAAATTATGAAGGGAGTAAGGGAAATGTAGCTGATTCCAACACTTCTGTAATGCTTATTGCTGGACTGTGTTCTACGTGCTGGAGGTATTATGTAAATCCTCATTTCATTTTCCATTGGTGAGACTCTGAGCAGCTGTGGTCTTTCAGCTTGGCGTATACTACCAGCCAATTTCTTATCACCAACGGGGCATATGCTGCCCTCTGACTAATTTCCATGCTTCATTATAAGAGTACCTTGTCATCATCTAGATACAGATTCCTTTGAGTAAACTTCGATGAAAGATTTAATATGCAAGCTATTTGTTCAGTTTGCAACTGCAGAAAACTATAGTAAGACAATCAGGTGTGATATGAAGGGAGGGCATGACCAGCCTGCTACTGTGTAGAAGCAATAACTTGTGCGTCACCTCAGAAGGCTTGCGCTCAATGTGGTGAGCACACTTCACCATTTTGAAACAGTAGTTGGTTCCAAATGTTATGGTTTGTAATTGCAGCATATTGGAAGGATGTGGCTTTCTTTGAGAGGAAGTCACATGATCAGCATGCAGCTCCAGGGTGCTTACCATCTTGTTCACACAACACTCTTCACACCACACATTGAAGAATGCTGATGCTTCCAGAGTCCAGTAAGACAATCTATCACATAAAGCCTGTGAATAAATGTTGCCACCGTACTTCCATGAATAAATGCCAGGTTACTTGGGTCTCTGAGATTTCCTGCAACTCGTTCTTGGAGATAATTCAGTAATGAACTAAATGTTTCACTGTGAAAGATGTTCAAGGAAGATTGTCAGTGTCATATATGTAGATTTTATTAATTGAAATTAAACAACAGGAGGCCATTGAAGAAACTCTAAATGACAACTTTTTGTTTTCACAACTTTAGTGATTTTTTTCCTTTGTAAAATATAATTTAAAAAGCATTTTTTTCATTTTACATTTGAACCCAAGTTCATCCCCCACCGTTCTCCTGTCCCCCCTCCCCCCATCCCAACCCATCCACTCTTCTGAGTGCATAAGGCCTCCCTTGGAGAGTCACCAAAGTCTGGGATACCTAGTTGAGGCAGGACCAAGCCCCTCCTCCCTGAATCAGGCTGGGCACCTGATAGGTAACATGCTGCAAAAACCCAGTTAATGCACCCAAGATAAGTCCTGGTCCCACTACCAGCAGTTTCACACACACACACACACACACACACACACACACACACACACACACACACACACACACACACAGATGACTGCTGTAGAAACAGTAGCACATGGATGTGAAGAGAAGGCAAATTTATTTATATAGAGCAGTAAAGCAATAGCCAAGCTTGAGATCAAAACAATATTAATTATGCATAGTGTTTATTTTAAAAGAAGGATTCATTTTTATTTCTGAAAATAATGAATAAGGTATTTTCAGCAAGTGTATTATGAATATAAATATTTATGTCCAAGTCAAAACATATTACATTTACAGAAGTACTAGAGAAGGTGCTCCCTCTTTAGAAGGCAATCAAATTCAACCATATCAAGCAATGATGTCCTTTGACACCATTTTGTGTGTTTATTTTGAAAATACTTATCAGAAGCTAGGGTACATGTTGGTTCCTATGCTTTCCTTTTGGTTCCACGTAAGTTTTTGATTTTTAAGACAATACTATGAGCTAAAGTTAAAAATTGTGTTTGATGTTTTATATGTCAAACATTGTTCCATGATAATCTGTCATGGAAATAATATAGTATCAGTTATATTACCACCTTCTAGAGACAGGCTCAGTTCAGAACAATGAAATGTATTTCTGATCTGACCTACTTCCTCCTGTTACAAAATGGGGATGAGTGGGTAAAAATTGTGCTACTTTTCTAGAAAGACAGACTGCTAGTGGATGGGAACCAAGTAAAATAGGAGGAAGTACAATTTAAGTGATAACTAGTAGTCATTAATTCCATTATTATAATCCATTCTTGCTTTCTTAGGTTTTCTCTCTTTCCCTCCCTCCCTCCCTCCCTCCCTCTCTCCCTGCCTCTCTCTCTCTCTCTCTCTCTCTCTCTGTCCCTCTCTCTCCTTATTTTATTTCTTTAGAAACAATCACCTGATAATTCCGGTTAGACAGAAATCATATATGGATCATGGTGGCCTAGAAGTCATGGCAAATCTGCCACGACCTCACAAATATTGGAATGAGGCATGACCCACCACATCCTTTTATTACTCATTATTGCAAGTATATTTCAAGTCTACCACTACCATTGCTGAGACAGCTGTATGACTTTTTATTTTATGTATATTGCATAAGGCAGTTGCATCTTACCACAGAATACTTGTTTTGTGCATTTTGTCTGTTTCCGACTTTTATCATAGTGGTATTTTATTTATGTTTTAATAAATAAAAATTCCATGAATATTAGAAGTGTAAAGCTAAGCCACTAGAGGTCAGGAAGTGGTGGCACACAACTTTAATCCCAGGAGTTGGGAGACAGAGGCAGACTGATCTCTGTAAATTCAAAGCAATGCTGGGTTATACAAGATTAATGCAGAAAGAAATCTAGGTGGTGGTGGCTCACACCTTCATTCCCAGAAATAGACAGTCACATGCCTTAAATCCCAGCACTAGAAGAAATATAAAATGGGAAGAGAGAGAGGCTTAGTCAGCTAAGCTTGCTTAGCCTGCACTCTCCCAGCCTTGGTAGAGGTAAGACTTCTCTCGTGGCTTGACTGCTTTGCTTTCTGGTTTTCAAGCTGAACCCCAACATCTGTCTCTGGATTTTTATTATTCATGCTACATTTTATTGTTCAGAAAATTGTTCCTTTCCAGACAAGCTGCCTAAACACAGCAATTGTCAAATTAGATTGTGATTTCACTGTCACTTTTGATGTCATCATAAATTGGGATAGTTTGCTTTACCTGGATATGGTTCATTTATGCATCTGTTGTGAGCTAGTGATGGAGGCTCTAGCATGAGATTCCTTACCTATATCTCTGTCCATATGTCTGTAGACTGTCAGCTGAGGGATGTAGATGCTGGGCTATCTCTCTCTCTTAGCATCTAGAAATCTAAGTTGCCCTTTCCCTACTGTGGCTTGAACCAGAGGAGTTGTAAGCAAGAACAAGCCCTATACAAGCCAAACTCAGGGCTCTGTTTCCACCTTATTTGGTAAGTGGACATGATCAAGAGCAATGCTAATCCTGAGATCATTCAAGGTCAGTTCACAAAATAGGTAGGATGTGGTGGGGAAGAAACTGTGACCAATTCTGGAGACCAGAACACTAGTTTTCTTTTATATTTTCAGAGAGATAAATAATGCAAATAATGCCAATCTCTAATTCTCAAAAAAATTTCAAATTTGATTTACAAGAATTTTAAGCATAACTATCATTATATAAGTAATTTGTAGTGTATAATATGTAATATAGTGTTTGGATAATTTCTTGATAATGTTAAAATTTGCACAATTGTAGTATTTATTTTAGTTGGCAAAAAGATCCCGACCTATAAAATATTATTTTGTAGTTTTCAAATTGTTCCTTTCAGTGATAGCATTGGCCATATATATTTTAAAATCTATTGAATTTTTATAATTGAACTACATTTCATTGTTATTGCTTTCATTTTCTTATTCCTCAATTGTAGTGATAAAATGTCTGTACTTAATTTAAGTGCTGTGGACCATCATACTAGTAACAGTGTAATAGAAATCACAAATTAAGTAATGGGTTACCGTGTGTGTGTGTGTGTAAAACATTTCTAAGTTGTACATGCTGACCATAGAGCATCTATCCAGTAGATTTAGCAGAGGATTCTGTGCTCTTGTTTTCTGTCCCAAGCTCCTGGCAATGTAAGCAGTTAGACTGGCAGCAATAGTCAAGTGAATGCTATCCAATCTTCCACAACAAAACAAAGCACTTTGCTACCACAATACACCAAAATTTGTTTAAGTGAAATAATTATATTTTAAATCCCTGTGTTTATTCAGTTCAAATGAAATTAGTATAATTTTTAAATAACCACTTTGTTATATGAACCTTTTCACCTTCTTAAAGTGCTCAGGAAGAAGATGGATGTCAGGTGCCCTTGGTCTTCATAACCTGACTTTTAAAAAGTTAATGTGTGTGTGTTTCTGTGTATATGTGCACCATCTGTACACAAGAGTTCACATAGATCAAAATAGATGTGCAGTCACCTGGAACTGGAGTTACAGATGGTTGTGAGCTGAAACATAGCTGAACTGAACTGAATTCAGGTCCCCTGCAAAATCAGTTAGTGCTTTTAACCATTGATCCATCTTTCTGTCCCATGGGGTGATTTTGAGTGTTACAAAAATTTATTATTGCTTATACTGACTATTTATATTTAAAAATGTTAGCAAATAAAAAATTAACATGCATCTAATGGCTCCAATATGGAGTTTGTAAATATATAAATCAAATTTGTCTTCTTTAGTTTTATTACATACATATAAAATAATAAAATATAATATATAGTATATACATATTTTATGCAAACAAAACTTTATACTATATTTCAAGAAGAGAGTTAAGCAGTTTGCATGTTTTAGCAATGTGCTACTGTAACTTTTCTGCTTTTTGGCACAAGTTGTAACATCCTGAAATACTTCTTTCAATGACTTTACTGTTTTCATTGTTTAAGACAGAGAATTCTGGACAGTCACAGCCATAAACAACAGAAGAAAGTATTAAGAATAATCTAATCCAAATAATACTGTCATTTCGGTGTGACCCAATAAAATCGTTAAGCATTAACACCTCCATTCTAAAGCCAATGTAGATATTTATGCCAAAGAGAATAAGCATAGTGTCAAGACATCTGGCTCAGCATACTAGATTCATTTTCTCTCTTTCTTGAAAAATTTATGGGGGTCACCGGCATTCTGGTAAGAATTTGTGATCAGTCAAAACCAGGGAAGATGAAATTAAGAATAGTTAGATCAGCATGTGAGCATTTATAGAAATCCCCAAGAGTTGCTCCATTTTTCCCTTTACCATCTGATCTGGTTATGCCTTTCACATGTATTGGGACCACTTGCAAATCTGCTTTACTCTGTATTCCAGACTTCTCCAGTTAATCTCTCCATTGCACACAGCCTTCTTTCTCTTCATTTGTACTTCCCCACGTAAGTCTGTGACTTTTCAATTGGTTCTTATAACCATTTATGCATGCTTTCATTCATCTCATAAAGCCTTGGCTAATTAGAAGATCACCCCACCTATACTTGATATTTGGACACAGGGATTGTCTAGAGAAAAAAAATAATAGGAAAAAAGGCTATTATCAGGAAGTTTGAATTTATTAAGGCAAATTGAGGTTGTCATCAGATGTATCCACCAATAAGTTATTTACATTTCCTAACATTATAATCTTGCCTCAGTCTAGTTAGATGTGTATAAATATTACTGTTAATTTGAGTTGAGGAATCCTACAAGATTTAAGCACTATACCAAAGGATCCATAAGAAGACACATGATTTGCTTTTGGAGTAAGTCATGATCATGAAGACCAAATTATACTCCCAGGTTAAGCATAGTTCTGCTTGTAATTCTGTCAATTGATACCTATGTGAGAATCAGTAGTGAAGCCGAGTATGCAACGTGAAGGAAGTGAAGTGACTGTAGAGAAAGAATAACCATTTGTATCTTCCTTGGTTAAGGATGGAATAAGGAGAGTTAATTTTTATATATGTTTCCTTTTAGATACAAGTAAAATGTGCGGTGTACCTGGGCACTTTAGGTTGTGTTTACTCAATAGGTCATGATGTCATCTCACGATAAACTACTAATTACTTTCCAGATTTGAAAACTAGATAATTAAACTCATTACTTTTAAAGTGATCTGGAGTGCTCACACAGTAAAAATAGAACAAAAAAAACAAGGCCAAAAGAGTATAGAAAGCAATGTAGGGTATGAAACAGGTCCAGGTGAATTGTTGTTAACATGGTTTTAAAGGCTGTTTTTGAAAACAATTTACTTACAACACTGAACGTAATATTAAACCATGCCTCAGTTACTATATAATAATCACAATTTCTTTATATCCTGCTGTTCAGTTTATATCAAATTTCACATACTAACCACTGGTAATACTAATCCCATTCTATATTTGGAATACTCTTCTAAGAGTTGCATATATATTGCTATTAACATTCCCGAGCAACACTATATTAATATTTTGCTGACTTTAATTTTGGTATAAATGGACTATACTTAAACTGCTAACAACCTTCAGTGAGTTTGGGAAATAAACCTTTCAAAAGACAAACTGTCAAGTTCTGGAAAGAACACAGGAAAAATAACTGCTTAGTCACTATTTTACTAGTAATTAGCATTTATTATTTTTGAGACAGTCTCATTGCATAACAACTGGTTCAGAACTCACTATATAGAACAGACTGGTCTCAGACTTATAGAGATCTGTTTGCTCTGCCTTCTGGAGGCTGAGATCAAAGACCCACCATGCTTGATTATGTACCACGTTTTTATTTATTTTTAATTTCTTTTATTCTTCTCTCATTCTCTCATACATTATATCTCAAGACAGCTCTTCCCAGTCACTCCCTCTGACTCTCCTCTCTTCCAGATCAATTACTCCTCTGTGTCCCTAAAACAAAACAAAACAACAACAAAAAACAAACTCAAAGAAAACAATAACAAAACAAAAACAGATCTTTTAGGGCTAGCCACTAGACACAAACCTTCGAATCAAGGATAGACATGGCAACCCAGTAGGTGAAAAAGGGTCCATAGAATAGGGACAAAGAGTCAGAGATACCTCACATTTTCTTGTTGGAAGTTGCACAAAAACACCAAACTACAAAATCATAACATATATGCAAGTCATAGCTCAGGCCCATACAGGGTCTGTGGGTGTCATGTCAAGTCTCTGTGAGACCTGTAAACCCTGCTTAGTTGATTCTGTGGGCCATGCTCTCCTGGTGCCCCAACTCCTCTGGTCCTACTATCTCCCCCACCCCTTTTTGTGGGGTTCCCTTGTCTTTGTGTATTGTTTGGATTGGAACCTTCCTAGTTATAGAAAATAGCCAGCTCAGCTTCATATCCCCATGCTACTTTATATCAGCATACTATTGCTCCTGCAGCCCTGCTGGTTATTATCTGTTTAAGTCTGACATAGAAAACCAAGTTATTTAAGTTTTAAATTAGCATACTTTTGGAGAAATTGTTTTCAAAAGGTTAGGTAGTTTAAGTAAACTTCGATATTCTACATTTTATGACAAGAACTGTGTTCCTCCTTTGATATGGAAAGACTTGAGATTAAAGAGTCAAGCTCCATCTCCACTACAATACAAATTCAAAGTGAACTTAGCTACAGGAAACCCTATTGAAAATGAAGACAGAATGACAGAGTAAAATGTTCGGTGAGGAACTCAATTGTTGGTTACTTTTCTGTTGCCATGAGAAAATAGCATGACCAAATGCAACTTAAGGAAACAGGGAATTTTTTTAGCCTAGAGTTGGAGAAAGTTTGAGTTCCTAGTAGTTGGGAGGGGATATCACAGGTGTTGAGTGAAGGGAGATGTATGATCACATTTTATCCCCACAGGAAGCAGAGAGTGGAAACAAGAAGTGCAACAAGGCTATTAAACCTCAGAGCCTCAATGACATACTTTCTCCAGCAAGCATCTACCTTCTAAAAGGTCCAAAACTCCTCAAATAATACCAGAAATTAGTGTCCCATTGTAAATGCATAGTTCTGTGGAAGATATTTCTCATTCAGAACAGTACATCTTATAAGTAACCAATGTAGCTCTGATGTTTAATACTGGCGGAATTTAAATATCCCTTATTCTAGAAGAGGCATTTATAGACAAACTATACAAAACATGAAATAATTGCTCAGTCTGTTCTTATTGACTTCAAATTCAACAAGGATAATATGAAATGACCGAGGTGGAAGCTGAGACCCGCATAATCACATGCTAGACACCCCAAATCTTACAAATAAACTATTAGAAGAACTTCTTGTCATTTCCCAGAAAGGAAGCATTATCTTCATCTGCTTCCTTGGCAAAGGAACCTATTTTCTGTCTGGTGGGCAGACTATTGACTATAAACTTAAGATGTCTTTTACAGATAGCCTTGAAAACATTTGAAAAAACTGTGTTTCTTTTGAAGAACAGTGGGAACACTGGAGATTCTTGAAGGGTTGTTTTCAAATCTTAACCACCCAGGCTTCATATGAATTTTGCCTTGAGAATACTTGTCCTTTAGCTACTCTAACAAAAAAAAGGAGATGCAGCAAAATCTAATATATTTTTTTCCTAAAGCTCAAAATAAAGTTGATAGTAACAGGACTCCAAGAAATAGGAGGAGGTCAAGTTTTAGAATAGGCTTCAATTCTGTTCTCTATAGCTAAGGAAATTTACTGTAGTAGAAATGCCTACCATATTAAAAAAAAACATGTTAGTTTAAGGGTATGTTTCTGGGCTGGAGAGATATCTCAGTGGTTAAGAGCACTGACTTCTCTTCCAGAGGTCCTAATTCATTTACCAGCAACCACAAGGTGGCTTGCAACCATCTAAAATGAGTTCTGGTGCCTTCTTCTGCTCTTCCAGCATATATGCAGGCAGAGCACTCTATACATAAAAAATAAGCAAAAAATAATAAAAAGAGTATTTTTCTCCTTCTTAGGCACTAGTCTAAGTTGAGTAGATTTGCATATATTCAGCCCTGACCTAAACTACAGGAAGGAAGTTATTCCATCAGGGAATAAGACTATATATATGCTTTCCAAGGCCAGTGTAGTAATTTCTCAAACATTTGAAACTGTCTTTTCATCTGGGTTGGAAACAAATCATTCACTGAACTGTCTTTAGCTGCCTACTTTACAATTCCAAACCCTGCACAGTAAAATGTTCCTCAGAACAGTGGCTGAATATGTTCGAGATGGTATGCCTCAGGAAGATTCTAGGCATCACATGAAAAGACAGGCTGTGCAACAATGACATTAAGAAACATCTCCATCTACAAAAGGAAGTAAAATAAAGGATACAGCAATGGCACTTGAGATTCTTTGGCCATGTTATGATAATGAACGAAGGCAGATACCTGAAGATAGCACTGCTTGGAGGAGTGCACAGAATAAGGTGAAGAGAAAGGCCCAACAAGTTCTGGATAGACTGCATAAAAGAATACTATGGAACCTTAGAATCTTGGGTAAAACAATAACAAAAGCATTTGGACTGCCCAGGATAGGAGCAATTGGAGAAACAACATAAATGGGCTGCCCATGCATGTTTAAGCATTGCTGGGGCATAAATGATGATGATTATACGTGTATATGTATATATTCATATAAATATGCAAACACAGACACACACACACACATTTTTAAGTCCTTATGTATCACAGACATTAGTCTTCCTTTGGAATGTTTTTTCATTCTGTAGACTATTTCTTTATTAATTATTGTCTCTGATTTACAAACGCTTTGGAGTTCACACAACTGCATTTGTCAATTCTTGGAATTACTCCCTGAGCTATTGGGGAAAAGAAGCCATCAGTGTCTTTGTAAAGAAATAGGCTGAAATGCAGGACACACAGATGATGTGGAATTCCCCTGTGTATGTTGTGAATATGTTTTATTACCATTGGTTAATAATAAAAACTATTTGGCCAATAGCAGAATAAAGTCGCATGGGAAATCTGAATAGAGGTATATAGAGAGAGTATGTGGAGTCAAGAAAACACCATGTAGCTACGGAAGGAGAAAGATGCCCCAAACTTACTGGTAAGCTACAACCTTGTGACCATACATAGAATAATAGAAATGAGTTGATTTAAAATGTAAGAGATAGCTAATAAGAATTCTGAGCTAATAGGACAATCAGCACTGTAATTTTTATCATTTCTGTGTGATTTTCTGGGTTTGGGTAGCCAGGAAAAGAATGAACAATCTCGGTCTACACACAGAGATTGCTTTGCAATCATGGTAAGACATTTTTCTGTTCAGTGGTCATCAGTTCTCTCTTATTACAAGCTATAACATTTCAATGCTATTTTATTTAATTCAAAAATCTGCCTTAGCAACAAAGAGTATAGTAGATAATGGAAACCAAAATTCAACTACTTTAGGAGGTATTGAAGTCTTAAGAATAATGTTTATTTGGGATAGGCTTTAAATATAAATAAATGTATAAAACAACAATATGAATGAGATCACCACAAGCTTTTAAGTTGATCCTTAATATTGTGTCTTTAGCTGTTCAGCTATCATTTTGCCAAATAGAATATCATAGATGAAATAAAATCTCCAAAATCCTTTGGAAGCCCTTTAAACTTAGTTGCGAGGCAAGATATTTTCCTTTAGAATGAACTCACAATTTAGCAACTAGGAACAGATGACATTATTCAGGTAATACAGAATCATATCTAAAACAGTATTCGGTAGTCACTTCTAAAAAACTGCTTAAAATAAATATTTTATGGAAAATTAATAAACATCTAGATTTTAGACAAATATTACATTTATGTGTTTGTGTTGTTGAATATACAAGCTATTGTCTTCAATATTATTCTGAATATTAGTTATCTGGTTTCTTGTTTGTACAGCATGACAGTTGAAATAATGGAAACAGGAAACATTTAAATGTAAGATACCAGTCACTGTATGAGATCAGCTGCTTTTTGTCAAAACAGTATCAACTATAAACTTCTTATTTTTATCACAGTATGATCAACTAGTGAGATTTTTTTTCCTGGTCAAAGTGTTAAATTTACTTGTTCCAATACCATCAGCCTAGATAATGAAAAATGTTTCCTAGTCAAGATCTGTGCCAGTATGTGGCAAATAGGCTTCATAAGAAGGTTTGGCTTTGATGCAGGTGACAAGCATTATTTTTCTTATAAGTTTTCATTCATCTAGGAAATGCAGAACTCTCCTCTGCCTTATAATAGTAAAATAGTATTATTTTAATTATACATATTACAGAAGTTAAAATATTATGGAAGTATTTTCCTTCTCTGTTTAAGTTTATTCAAAGTTTTAAAATATTTTCTTGATTTAGTTTCTGCTATTGCATGGCAATTTGTGTAGAAAGTTCATGGTGCCATTATTTGTAACATGGGCTAAAGAGTAAATCACACCATTTGGATTATATCTCTTGTTTTTGTTTTCCTATAAAGTTCAATGTTTGCATAGGTAAAGGATTTAAAACACATTCTATTCTTCACTGGTCTGTGGATTCTCAGAAAAAATAAAATTACGTCTTCTTTATCAAGCATTCTTCCTATTCTTGAGAAAATATATTTCAGTAAAAATGAAATACTCTAGGGCCATGTTGTGGAGAGCATGCAAAACATGATTGTGATTTTTCTCTTTTAAATATGTGACTTAAAATATGATTGGTGGCTGCAGCTTTTCTCCTAAACCTTTTTTAAAACAAATACAGCAGTTTAATACCACAGTGTCAAGTAGTTTTTTCAGTTACAGTGAAAAAAATTGGCAGAATATAAAAAAGAAATTTGAAAACATGAAAAAAATTGGAAACAGATTAAAACTTCACAGTGAATTCATTGTTCAATTATTTCCCACATGGGTGTTTCAAGTCAAAAGTTACATCTTTAAACATAAGAGATTAATTTAGTGTAACATATAGTCATAAAGTCATATGCAAATTAAGATTGAAAATACAATAAGAGATATATTGAAATCATATTTGAGGAAGAGTGAATATTAGATTTTGAATTTGTTCCTTCTAGTAG
>PVIU01004889.1:105000-120675 GCA_004026605.1 Ondatra zibethicus | reverse complement strand
TGAGGGGCTGGGGTGTGGCTCAGTGGTAGAGCCCCTTCCTAGAATCCCCCAGTGAGGGGCTGGGGATGTACTTTAGTGGTAGAATCCTTACCAATAAGGGATTAATGGCATGGCTCAGTTGTAGGGACCTTGCCTAGTATGCAGGAATCCCCCTGCACTGGGGGAAGAAATAGAGAGTGAAGAGGTGGCAAAAGAAATTGAGGGATGTAGCAGAAGTGGGTCTGGCTAAACATGCACCTTCCTGCTGGCCATTTGCCTGGTTAATAAACATGAAACAGGGAGAGAAAAACATATTGTTGTGGAGAATGAGAATTTATGCTTGGACCCAGGAGGGCATAGTTTAACAGAGACCACAGGTATTCTCCGTGCACCCTCCTGGACACCCAGAGTCACGGAAAGGCATCAGAACCTATTAAGAATAATGGAAGTCATGGCCACTTAAGATAGAGGGAAGACATCAGAAAGACCAGGAGCCTTGCAAGCACTGTCACTGAAGGAGGAGGTCCCCAGAAAGCAAATGAAAAATCCCAGGGTCCCAAGCCAGGCCTGAGGGAAGGGCATGGCCCGACTTTATAGGGAAGGGCATATGGCTGAGTTATAATGAGAGGCCTTCTCTAGAAGGCTGGCCACACTGGGATGACAACCTCCCTTAGATTGATGGTTCTCCCCACTAGCAAGGTCAGGAATATTAATTTCGTACATGTTAATTTGATGTAATGTGTACGGCGGAGGCTCATTCGGTTGGGGACCACTGTGTTAACAGAGCAGGACCGCTTCCAGGCCAAGAAAAGCAGAACATTAGTCGATTGGCAAGAGAAGGTGGTGTGTGTAAGGCCATGTCACTCTGGCAGTCCGCTGCTGCTTCATGGAGCAAGGACAGCTCTGCTCCAGAGATATCTTCCCACCGGGGAGAATCCCCTGCCACGTCAGAGCAGGAGCTGCTCCTCAGATGGGGTGGAAAGCAAGAGGCTAGCTCCTGCAAGGCTCCAGAAGCATCTAAGTCAGCAAACCACAGAGACACTACTCATTTCTGCTGATTTAGCACTTCTCACAATTCCAAGTTGGGGACCTGCCACTGGATGCATGGAGAAGGGGAATGTGGTATACACACAGAGTGGAGTATTATTCAGCCACAGAAAAAGAAATTACATCATTTTCAGGAAAGTATATGGAACCAGAGATCACTGTGCTAACTGATATAAGCCAGACTCAGGAAGACAAGTACTCCATGTTTTCTCTTAACTGTAGACTCTAGACTGTAGGAGAAAGGCAGAGAAGAAAGCAGAATATGGATGGTCACAGAAGAGGGAAGAAACCAGTAAGAATGGGAGAGGAGGACAGGAGAGGATGGATATGGCCAGAGTGCATTATACAGACACATGAAAATGTCACAGAGGAATCCATTGTATTGGATAACGAATGCACATTAAAAATCATTTAAAGTACTATTTCAACATGAAAACAGGAGACCTGCAGTCACACGGAGGGCCCCCACACTTCAGACTTGTATCTCTAGATTGTTGCCATGGTGATGGTGTCAGCAGTCCCTGCTTAGAATGACCCCACTCTACTTCTAAGGCAGAGGACTAGGAGTAAGAGGAGGCCCGGCAGCTAGGAGTTTCTCCAAGCCCAGGAGGGAAGACAGCCTGCCCAGCTTCTGCAAGGGGTTCTCTGCTGGTGTAGGAGGGTCCTTCTGTATTTGGGTTGCTTTTATTGGTTAATAAAGAATCTGCCTTGGCCTTCTGATAGGGCAGGACTTAGATAGACAGGATAAAGAGAAGAGAATGCTGGGAAGGGGACAGAGCCAGAGAGAGCTGCCCGCCATGAAGCCCGCCAGGTCACACACGCTGAATCTTTCCCGGTAAGCCACGACTTGTGGTGACACACAGATTATTAGAAATGGGTTAAACAAATATGTGAGAGTTAGCCAATAAGAGGCTAGAGCTAATGGGCCAGGCAGTATTTCAATAAATACAGTTTCCGTGTAATTATTTTGGGTACGCACCAGGAGCCTGGTGGGACAGAACAAGGGGCCTGGCGAAGGGAACACAGCCTGAGCCCCTCATTGCAACACTCTGCTAAAGTCTGGGCTCCTACCCGGTGCAAAGAACACCTCACGTGACAAAAGCAACTAGTTACCTTTGACAAATCTTTAGATAATGGACAGTAGTGAACACCCAGTTTAGGGACCTATGGAGTTAACTCTGTCTTTGGCATCAAGATCATACTCTATTCAAACATCTAACCAACAGTGGTGTGCCCTGACATCTGGCTCTCTAAGGTGTCTGTATCCTTACTTCTGTGTCCTACCATAGCACTTTAATACAACTCACACAGCAGAGCCATGAATGTAGCCAACCTGCAGAGTATGTGTGTGTATGTGTGTGTGTGGGGGGGGGGGTCTGGTTGATGCCATTTGGTTAAACCTGGTGGCCAGTGATGTCCACCAGCTTATGTGGCTCCTGGTGTCAGGGTCAGCTGTGGCAAGAATGGACAGAGGCATGGAAATTCCTGCTGGCTTTCCCATACGGCCTTTTTCTGAACTCACGTCTTCCTTCCTGGAGTGAAACCAAACCACAAACTCTCAGCCCTACTCCTCTATCCCTCTTCCTCTATTCCATGAGCCAGGAGGTGACTCCTAACATGACGGAGCCAAGCGCTTAAGGCAAACTGCACAGGAAGAAAGAATCCTCTCATCTTGGCAGAAAAGAAGGTGGGTGGATTTCATGGTGGCCGACGTTAATCAAGGCTCTGTGTCCCACACACCTGCAGTTGGTGTATGGGAGCCTGTGGAGATGAAACAGAATGTGTTTCACGGGTAACTTGCGGTCTTCAATAAGGTAGCTCAGTTGCCTACACACTTGACAGTGTAAATCTCAAGAAAAACACAGCTGGTAAGTGGACAATGGAACTGGGGGCCAGTCCCGGAAATGGGTATTTTCAAAGTGGTTATAGGTGTGCAACTGGGTTTCCACCCTAACATCTAAAGAGCTGTATCTGCAAAAAAGGTAAATGGATGGTTTGCATCAAGCAGAAATTAAGATTAACATGGAAAAGAAGGCAACTGACTTATGCAACACATTTTTCTATTCCCACATTCACTTGCCCATTCATCCATCCCCCATTTATTCATTCATTCACCTATCAATCCATCTACCTACTAGCATCTGTTGATCCTATTTATTCACCCTTCTGTCCATCCATCCATCCATCCATCCATCCATCCATCCATCCATCCATCCATCCATCCATTTATCCAACATGTAATGGACACAATTAAACATTGCAAATGCTTAAGTTAGGAATAAGGATCCATCAAAATGAATGTGTCAGAGTCACAGCCTTTATTTCTTTACATGATCAAGATGGCCTTTGTTACATGGAGCACAGGGGTATTCAGCTGCCTTCACTTAGTAACTTCATAACCTAGTAGTTAGCTGGCCCTTACCTAGTACTCAGCCAATACTCAACCAGCCCTGGTCAAATCTGCACTAATCACATTCACCCAGATTTTACACTACACTTATCTTGTGCTCATAATACATAGAGAGCTCTAAACAATAATCTAGCACCTAGTCAAAACTAACCCAGACCTCACTCAGCATCCCGTCACCCTCATGTACCCAGCATCCAGTCAGCACTAACCCAGACCACTGTTTACATGGATCAGAACAAAATCTTCCTAGCCAGGTTTCATAGTTCCACATCATTTAAATCTTGATTGACATGTATATGCTAATAGATTCCAACCCCCTTTTTGCTTAATAAAATGGGTATTTCCAAGTCAGTATGTAAATAATTCCCACTGGTTAGTGCATTACAGTGTATTTTTTTAAAAAAAATTCTGTCTCACAAATTTATATTAACGTTTAGTTAGGTGTTTTCTAACTTAAGAATTTACCATTCTTCATGGAGGGGTCTGGGGGAAAGAAAGAGGAGAAGAGAAGAGGAGGAAAAGGAGGGAGGGGAGGAGGTAGTGCTGAAGAAAGAGGAAGAAAGGGAGGAGACAGACACTGAAGGTGGCCTCGCTGGAGCAGGCGTTCCCACTGTTTGTATGGAGGGTACTGTGGCAGGACACATCAAGACTGGAAATGCATGTACTCCAACCTATCTAGAAATCTAAAGTACAGAAACCCTTTTGTATGTGCAAAAGAGGGCAACGCTTTAGATCTTAGGGTCATTTACCAACATTTTGTCTTGTTTTGTTTTTCAAGACAGGGTTTCTCTGTGTATCATCCCTGGCTGTCCTGGAACTCATTTTGCAGACCAGGCTGTCCTCCAACTCACAGAGATCGGCCTGCCTTTACTGGGATTAAAAGCATGTGCCATGACTGCCCGGCATTATCAATATTTCTAAGGTTACCCCAAAAGAGGACAAACAAGGTAATAGCATGAAATATGTGTCCATGGATCACAGTGGTAAGACAGGACAAGGTGATACGGCATTTGGGAAGACAGAAGAACAGAATTCTCCTATTGCAGAAGTAAGATTTATCCTGAGCACTCAGCAGAAACATAGAACATGTCTAGAAAGTTACATAAACATGTACTCAGTCATGCAGCAATTTCATGCCTAGATGTATCCCCAGCAGAAATGCAAACATCTGGCACATGATGAACTAGCCCATGCCACTCTTTGGAAGGCTTCATCACAACTGCAGAAACCTGGAAGGAACTCCATCAACAGTAAGAGGGGCATAGCCCTAGGACAGAACATTACACAGCAGAGAAAAAAAAAACACTATTAAAGGAAACACCAGGGAGAAATCCCACAGAGGTTGGGGGATGCGGCTCTGTGGTATACCACTTGCCAAGAAGCCACTGGTGAGAGGCAGGGGATGTGAGTCAACAGCAAAGCATTTCCTTCGAATATCCAGTGAGGGGCTAAAGGCATGACTCAGTGGTAGGGCACTTGCCTAGAATCCTCTCCAACGAGGGGCTGGAGGTATGGCTCAGTGGCAGAGCCATTGCCTAGAATCCATCAATGAACAGTTGGGGCCTGACTCTGTGGCAGAATGCTTGCCTAGAATCCCCCAGTGAGGGGGCTGGGGATAAGGCTCAATGGCAGAATGCTCACAAGCATGTGCAAGACCCTGGGCTCATCGCCAACACTGAAGCAAAGGAAAACCCCACAAATAATATTAAGTGAGGCCACTGAGCACAACAGCAAATGCACTACTTGAATCCATTTGTATAAATTACAAAATTAGGCAGAATTAGTGGTGTTATAAGCCAAAAGCACTGTCGCCCTTTGGAGAAAATGACTATGAAAGACAAAGGGACTCTGGACTGTCATGTCTGAACCCTCGTGAAATGAAAGCCTTCACCTTGGGAAAACTGACCTACCTACACTAGCATGCTTTCCTTTCGGTATGTTATAATGCAAATAAAAGAAGTGAAATGAACAAAGCCATGTAATTTCTCAAGTGTTCACATGGGAAGATCTCTAAGACATACAGTCTTTTGTGAGAGTTCTGTGGTGAGCGCCCTTGGATAAGATCCCCACCTGGATGTGAAAAGATCCCACAGGTGTCGGAGGGTACGGTCTGCTGAGGAGATGATGAGAGGTGGCTGAGGAAATTGGCTCTTACCTGCATTGTTGAAACCCGCAGGCATTTGGTGGAGCCTGAGAAAAATTGCAGACGTGAACCTATCTGCATTGGGCACCTGCTGTGTGTCAGGCTCCATAGAGAGCACATTCTATAGAGACCGCTGGAGGCACAGTACCTGCGTGCCCATGGCACACCTTCACATCTGGGAGGCTGGTGTGAAGGAGAGTGCTTTCCTGTCCTGGGGGCTGGATGCAGAGGTGGAGGCGTCTGAGAAGCCACCTGTGCCAGGATGCCAGAAAGTCTGGTCCATTTCTGTATCCTGCCTCAGTTTCCCATGGATCCTGGCATTCTGGGTGAACACACAGTGATAATGGACCATAGAAAAGGAAGAAACAATAGGCAAGCTTCATGTTTGATCTCAGTGGAAACAAGAGGCAGGGACCACCATCCAAGAGGAAAGTGCTGGGTGAACTCCAAAGCATGCATGAGACATGGTGTTCTGGCCTCCACAGGTGTTATCACAGTCTTACTATGGGAACCAGTGGATTTCAGGGGGTCTCCTTTGCTTCAGATTCAGGTGCAGCCCTGGCTCTGTCAGGGAACCACTGAATTGAGTTCCACCCCTCTGAAATCCCAGGGCCTTCACACAGCTGTACTGTACTGATCACCTGACTAGCTCTCAGAAGAGCCTTGAGGCTGTATTGTTTGGCAAAGCGGGTGTCTGTGAAATGGGTACAAGGATGGCCCTGTGGGATGCACAGGGTAACCTCTGCAGAGTGACCTTTCTGGCGGGTAGGGGGCAGGGATACTGAATGAGAAAACCACTTACCATGAAGGGTAGCAAGGTAACTTATTCCCTATACCTGCCTCATGGCTTCCTCCTTAAGAGCAACAGAAAGTCCTGGATGAGGATATGGGGACAACCTGACTGTGATGAATGTCACCCCCGTGATTATCTGGATTGATTCGACTGGTCTGGTTGGCTAATAAGCACCTCCTCTCATTGATCCCTGGGAACCTCTCCTCAAGGGACACTCTTGGTCAGTGAAGCAGGCCTGCCCTAGTGGATGAGGGGGCAGTCTTCAGTCAAGGGTATAGGAGCAGCTACTCCTTGCCAAGACCCCCAAGCAGCTCTCAAGAAAGTCCTAAGAAGGATCCTCAGATTCTAATTAAGATATGCCACACACATACACACACACACACACACACACACACACACACACACACACACACACACACACACACACACACACACACACACACACACACACACACACACACACACACACACACACACACACACACACACACACACACACACACACACACCGGTTTTCAGGGGAAGAAGCAGACCAAACAAGCCAGCAGCTAGCCACCTTTCCCAGGTACTTGCGTGCATCCTCCCATCCCTAACCTGAAGGGAGATTCTGCTCCTAAAACATGGTCACTGATCCACTGAGACCTTCATCAGGAAGCCTTCCCTTAGACAACTCAGAACCACGTGACTGGCACTAGGAATAGAGTTGCGTGGAGCTCCAACGGCATCCTCCACAACCTACCACTGCCTAGGTAGCACTCAGGGACCCTGGGGATCTTGGCATGTCCGTGTGTCTTTATGTTTCCCATACATACAGAATGTCCCACGGGGCCTTTGCTCCTGTGGCTCAAAAGCATTTACCTTTGGAAACTCAGTAAGTGTCCTATCGGCTGGGTACTTTGCTGTCTCCTCCATCCCAGTCACTTACACATACCCAAGGCCCTGCCAGGATTTTGCAACTGGTAGATTCCTATCTTTATTTCATTAACCTCTGGTCCAGGTAGGCTTTACACATGCTAACAACTGCTTGATAAATATTTCAATGAATTTTGTTTCATTTTCTTTCTTTTTCTTTTTTGGGTTTTTGAGACAGGATTTCTTTGTGTAGCCCTTGCTTTTTGAAAACAAAATTTCACTGATAATTCAATCATATTTTCCATTTAAAAGATGCCATTTTTAATCCTGGGGGGCAGAGGCAGGACTCTGAGTTCTAGGGCCAGTCAAGGCTACCCTGTCTTAAAAAAAAAAAAGGAGGAGAGAGAGAGAGAAAGAGAGAGAGAGAGGCTAATACCTGAGTATTAGTGGCGGCACATACCTCAAGAAGCTGAGGCAGGGAGATCAAGACTTTGAGGTCACCCTGAGCTATATAGAAAGATGCCATATAAATAAAATAAAATAATCCGGGCAGTGGTGGTACACGCCTTTAATCCCAGAGGCAGAGGTAAGTGGATCTCTGTGAGTTTGAGGTTAGCCTGATCTACAGAGTGAGTTCCAGGACAGCCAGGGCTACACAGAGAAATCCTGTCTGGAAAAAACAAAAAAGAAAGAAAGAAAATGAAACAAAATTTAAAAGATGCTGTAAACAGAGAAGGCTGACTTAGTGCTTGCATTGGTTACTTGTATGTTTGGTTCCTTTGAGTCGCCCTGCACTCAGCAACCAGAAAGAATTAAAACCCAGGGGCCTGCAAGATGGCTTGGCGGGTAAAAGCACTGGCTCCATAGGCTTGAGGGTGTGAGTTATAGCCCTGCAACTCACACGAAGGCGGAAAGAGAGAATGGACTCCACAGTTTCTCTGACCTTCACACATGTGCACTGGCATGCTTGCACGGACACCCGTGCATTAATAACAACGTGTAATTAAAACAGTAAGAGTAAAAAGAATGAGAAACCCAGGACCAATTACCAGGACAAGAGAGACCCCATCCACTTACATCTGTTTCAGCTAAGAAGGCCACTGGGACTTCAGGTAACTCCATGCATGACCCCGGTTTAGCTAAAGACTAGTGTCAGGCCAGCCAACATGAAGTGATCCTCCACCACACAGATGAGGGATACAGATCAGGGGGTGATGTAGAGAGGCACATGCCTGTAACACCAGCCCGTGCTGAAGCATGAGGCTCCTTTCTGAGATCTGTGCTATCTATCAGCTATCTACATCTATCAAGAGAGCCTCGGATAAACAAAACCAGCAGGCTCGGTGACTACGTGGGACTGCTCTGCAGGCAACAATAGGACCCAGGTTCAAATCCCAGCACCCACATAAAAGAAGGGCACAGCTGTACAAGCCTGTAGCAACCCCAGTGTGGAGGGGCAAAGACAGGCAGATCCAGGAGGTAGACTGGCCAGCCAGTCTAGCAAAACCGCAAGACTCTGCCTCAAAAAATAAGGTAGAGCACAACCAAGGAAGATACTTGAGATTTTTCTCAGCCTCTGTGTGTACACACATGGGCACATGGACCTGAATGCTCCCCGTAAACACCTCTGACACACACAAGAGCACAGGAAAAGACTGTGATGTAGCGAACAGAAAAAAGCTCAGCAGTCAGAAGCCATAGCTTTCCCACTTGGCCCCACTGTGTATCTCCTCAGTTTCAGGTGGGAAGAAACTAGCCAGGTGTAGCAGCACATACGCAACCCCAGCACTCAGGAGGCTGACACAGCAATTTCTAGTTTGTGACATGCCTGGGCTGATGGTGACCCTCTATCTCAGGAGAAAAAAATAGAAAAACTGGAAAGAAAATATGAAGAAAAAGTCCTTAATTCTTTAAGAGTATGGCATATAGCCACACAGTTACCACCTCAGATCTAACAGGCAAACTAGAATGACACCCTGGAAGGCTGTAGAGAGACACAAAACATGTCACACAGTGTTCACAATGTGTAAGACAGCTCATGCCACACGTAGGGTGACCCTAACTTTCTGAGGGTTTCCATCACAGAAGCCAGGCTCTTCTTGTGATCACAGGGAAAGCAGTCTAATCTAAAAACACAAATGTAGCCTGGTGGTGGCACTTGGGAGGCAGAGGCAGGCAGATCTTTGTGAGTTCGAGGCCAGCCTGGTCTACAGAGTGAGTCCCATGACAGCCAGGGCTACGCAGAAAAACCATCTTAAAAAGCCAATAAGTAACTAACTAACTAATTAATTAATTAAATGTATAAATGGAAGGGCTGCTGTCAGGGTTAAGAAAAGCCTGGAAGCCCATGACCACTACATGTAACAAGGCCACTGAGTACAGGAAAAGAAGACCAGAATATAGTGTCTCTGATCACCATGAATGAGGACACCTGTGCTCACGGGATACTGCAGCCACACAGGATATAACCTAAAATCTGGGCTGAGATTCCAGCTGTAAAAATCACAGGGGAGAGACTATGGGTGTGACTCAGTGGTAGAGCACCTGCCTGGAATCCCCCAGTGAGGGGCTGGGGTGTGGCTCAGTGGTAGAGCCCCTGCCTAGAATCCCCCAGTGAGGGACTAGGGTGTGGCTCAGTGGTAGAGCCCCTGCCTAGAATCCCCCAATGAGGGGCTGGGGGTGTGGCTCAGTGGTAGAGCCCCTGCCTAGAATCCCCCAGTGATGGGCTGGGGTGTGGCTCAGTGGTAAAGCCCCTGCCTAGAATCCCCCATTGAGGGGCTGGGGCATTGATCAGTGGTAGAGCCCCTGCCTAGAATCCCCCAGTGAGGGGCTGGGGTGTGGCTCAGTGGTAGAGCCCCTGCCTAGAATCCCCCAGTGAGGGGCTGGGGTGTGGCTCAGTGGTAGAGCACCTGCCTAGAATCCCCCAGTGAGAGGCTGGGGTGTGGCTCGGTGGTAGAGCCCCTGCCTAGAATCCCCCAGTGAGAGGCTGGGGTGTGGCTCAGTGGTAGAGCACCTACCGTACAGACACAAAAGCCCTGGTTCTTTCCACAGCACTACAGAAGAAACAGACTAACAACCCTCCACCAAAAGCAAAAACAACAAAAAGTGAAACAAAACAAATACTGAAAACCAATCATAGAGCAGCCGTGAAAACTTGTTTGTGGGCCTCCCACCCCATCTCCCACTCATTCCAGCCCACACTCCACCTCTCAGGCTCTCTTCTTGCTGGCTGCAACAGTATAAACCCTTTATAGCTGCCACTGTGAACATGTAATGTCACACGAGCAAAGATACTTGTCAAATGCCTTTCCCTTACAAGCACCCTCATCATGACCTGTGTTAATGAAGTTAATTGAATTTAAGATCAATAATGGTTAATTATTGCAATTTGACATTCAGAGATAAATGGCTTTAAGACAGAGAAGTGTGTGTGTGTGTGTGTGTGTGTGTGTGTGTGTGTGTGTGTGTGTGTGTGTGTGTATGTATGAGAGAAAGTGAGAGAGGGAGGGAGAGAGAGGCAGAGAGAATTTGTGAGTGTGTGTGAATGTGTTTGTAAAAGTGTGAGTGCGTGTGTTTGTGAAGGAGTGTATGTATGTGCTTGTGAAAGTGTGTTGAGTGTGAGAGAGATTGTGTGTGTGAGTGTGTGTGTGAGAGAGAGAGAGAGAGTGAGAGATCTTTCCAAAGCAGGTGAACGCATTACAAGCCTAAGAGGGATCCCACAAGCCTTCCATTGATTCTAGTACAATCTGATCGACTTCACCCTCTGATGAATGTGGGCTTTTCAGAGCTACAACTAAATGTTCTACACAAGACTTCCCTAACCCTTGTCACCAGCCAGATCTATATATGCTGTACACCAGAAATCTATTGAGATAGATTAAAGACCTGCAGGAGAAACAGAGCCTCTTCAATAGAGGTGAGGGTTTATTATATTGACTACTAATGTAAGTTAACTGTATGCATTTATGGATGCTTATAGATCAGGGCAGTTTAATTTGGACCAGCTGGATATGATTATAATTGAACATGATTTTTTTTATATCACCAAAGATGGACTGAATTCAACATGTGGGGGGGGGATCCAATTCTGTAAGGTGGTGGCTACCAACTCTGTAGAAGGCAACTCCCCAGTGGGGTTGGCCGTAGGAAAGCTCGCCTGGGTCAGTGCTATGCTGGTGGTCACCACCAATCTCTGCCCCCGTTCCTGCAGCTCACTCAGCGGGAATGTCTCATCCTGACTGAACAGCGCAGCTCCGAGGAGACTGCTGAAGCAGCTCTGTGAAGGAGTCTGCAGGGTAGTCCTCTAAGGAGGATGAACCAGTCCCCAGTCCCCAGGCTGGAGGCTCAGATGGAATATGGGACAAAGGAGGAAGCTGGTGAGTGTCAGCAGCTCCCTCTCTGTGTGTCTTGGTAACGGGTCTGCTCCTCCATACGCTCCCTGACACGGTGGGCTAACACCTCTGAAGCCAGGCTCTCCCGTAAGTCCTTCTTCCCTTAATCATTGTGCCCCGGTAGTCAGGCCATCTTGGCCACACACACAAAATATCCAACCAAGATCCCGAGGGGCCAGTGCCCTGGTGGTCTATGGTTGTCTCACCTGACACCCCATGGGGTCAATGCCCTGGTGGTCTATGGTTGTCCCACCTGACACCCCGACGCCCTGGTGGTCTATGGTCCCCCCTGACACCCTGAGGGGCCAGTGTCCTGGTGGTCTATGGTTATTCCACCTGACACCCTGAGTGGTCAGTGCTGTGGTGACGATCTACAGTAGTCCTATCAGTTCAGGGTCTGCTAAGGGTTTCATCTTATCTCATCGAGTTAGCAGAAATGTGCTTCTCAGGAGAGATATACCCCCAGATGTGCCACAATGGTACCTCTACACACACCCCTGAACGAGTAAAATGACCACTTACAAGATTCGTGGTGACAAAGTCAGTGTTGGCAGGGAGGCGAGTCCTACTGATTGTGGAGCGCTGACAATAAAACGCGGCTGAGGAGTTCTGTCAAAATGTAAGATTATGCAAAAACACCGTGGAGAACACTGCTAATCATCTGCTTGTGTCAATTACTTGAAGGGTCTCTGACAGCATATTTACATTAAACACATTTCAGAAGCAAAATCCTTAATGCTATATCGGAATAGTCTTCATTGCCATTAGCGGATCTCTAAAAATCGCTTCCCCCACCCCTCAGCTACAGTTGGGAAGACAGCAAGACAAGGCAGGCTGGGCCTGTGCCCATGAGGGTGAACTTGATGAGGATGGAACTCTGGCTCACAGGCTGTGAAGGGTGAGGCCAACTCAAACGTGAGGGATCCCTGTCGCTAGCACTCTGAGAGCAGAGGACAGGGTTCACTTACATCCCCCAAACCCTCTCGGCCAAATGAAAAGCAGCATTTCCCCCTTGGCCAGAGTGGTCATTCTCACACAGTCAGAGTCACCTCCCTAACACAGAGTGGCAGTTATTGGAGCTGAAACAAAGATAGGGTACAAAGAGCAACATGATTCCTCTCTTCCCAGATACTCAGGATACTGAGGCAGGGGGATGGCAAGCTGAAGTCTGGACTACATAGTGAGTTCAAGGCTAGCCTGGGAAACTTAGTGAAATCTTGACTCAAAAGGAGAAATGCAAAATGGCTGGGAGATATAGCATTGTCAGAGAACTTGCTCAGGCCACCTGGGCCCCTGGATTTCATTGCTAGAAATGAGATTTTAAAGAAAACACAGGACCACAGCACCTACTGGGCTGTGTGATGCTTCCTCTCCAGGCCAGGCAATCTTATCCATATGGGGGGCATGAAAATAAACAAAATGAATGGTATAGGCATGGGGTGGTCTGGCTGGGAGAGGCCTGTTCTTCATAAAGGCAGTGGTCTGACCTTGGCATTGTTATGGATCGAAGAGAGCGCCTCAAGACTCATGAATATAGCCCCAGCTCTGTAAGGCAATAGAGGATGAGGTCAGAAAAACCCAAGGGCTCTGGGAAAACATACCTGAATCCTCTCAGAAGTCACACCAGCCTGACAGTCATGAAGGTCATGTGACAGTGACAGCCACCCAGGTGCATTTGGAGCACTTTCCTGAACTGTTCTCCAGTTGGCTGCCTCTTCTCCCTTTCATGTGCCCTGAGGTAGGCTGGGTCCGCCCTAGGAGTGTGCTACTCAGATAGGTCAGATTAGGTGGGAAGTCACAGGTGCCTAGAGATCACTCCCATTACACATCAAGGCCGCCTCAGCTAGCCCCAGTGACTGCTGCCCTCAGAAAGCTCTTCCTACAAACATGGGACGGCAGCCCCTTTCCCTTGTTTTATATGTTATCATATTGAGGAGAGAAGCCAGGGAAGGGCTGTGTGACTGAGGTACATCTCCAGCCCCTTTCAAATCTGTTTTAAGATAAGGTCTCAGTAAGTTGCCCAAGATGGCCTTCCACTAGGGATCCTCCTGCTGTAGTACACTGGACAGCACAGATGACAGACCTATGTCACCAGACTGGATATCTGATGTCATCTGTTATAGGTGGAATAGCAATAGGTCTGGCAATTTTAGAGAAATCTGGCACGGCCTGAATCTGGCAAACGAAGATTCCAGGCCACAGAAGGTGTGGTGTTCATCTGGTGGAAGTTGGGGGGTTCCAAAATGCAGAAGAATGGGCCTGTTATGCCTGATGCCCACATTATCCAAAGGCCTATACACTTGGAGCTGACCCTTGGGAGCAGCCTTTGTGATTACACCCTAGAATGTAAGGTAGAAAATAAGGAAACCCAAGACTCCACACCACATTTGAACGACTAAGAAATGGCATGGGGCAGGGCCGGTGGCACACGCTAGTTATCCTAGTGCTCAGGGTGATTACGAGTTCAAGGCTAGTCTGAGATTCAGAGAGAGACTTTATCTGGAAAAAATTAAATGAAAGGATAAAAGAAAGAAGTGCACAGGACACAAAGAAAATGAAAAAGGATATGCACCCACTCACAAACCGCCAATCCAAGGGATTCAATAATTGCTATTACTTCAGAAATTGGTATATGTTGTTTATATGGAAGTCTTTGTTTTATGAAGTAAAATTCATCCTCCTCATCCTCATTCTCAAGAAATAGCTCTAAATGACCTTCATAGGGATACTGTATGGGTATATAATTTTAACTAAACACACACAGAGAAAGATAGGGAGAGAGAGAGAGACATACAGTCGTTCAGAGACATCTGTAGGGACAGGTTCTAGGATACACCAGTGGAGGATACCAGAATCCAGAGGCACTCAAGGTCCTCCATAATATAGGTAGTGTTTGCCTGAGCCCCATATATCCCTTCCAAGAATTTAAATTGCCTCTGGATCATTCCAGTGCCTAACACAGTAGAAATGCCCTGTGGATTGCTGCAGCTCTACAATTTCTAGAATAGTGGCAAGAAACAGAAATTCCACCATGGCCAACAAAGAGCCATTTTCTCTGATTTCTGTTTTGTTTTAGTTTTAGTTGTCTGGGGTCTTGTAAGGAGCCCAGCTTGACCTGGAACTTCAGATCTCCTGCCCCAGCCGCCTATGGGTGCCAGGATTACAGGTGTGAGCCACTATGGGTGCCAGGATTACAGGTGTGAGACACTGTGGGTGCCAGGATTACAGGTGGGAGACACTATGCCACACACCCACACACACACACTTTCCAGACAAGTGTTCACACAGTTGCTGCACCTATCCTCAGTTGTACATCGTTGTTCAAAGTGAGATCTCTCTTGAAGACACCATGGGTTAGCATAAGAGCATCAAAAGCCAAACACTATATTTGGACACGGTCCAAGCTGCTCATTTCTCAATAAGCAGAAATAGGATGTTATGAGGCTGGAGATGGCTCTGCAATTAAGGGCACTGACTGCTCTTGAAGAAGACCTGAGTTTGATTCCCATCACCCATAGGTCGGCTCACCATCATCTATGACTCTAGTCCTCTAACACCCTTTCTGGATTCTGCAAGCACTGCACAAGCATGTGGTGCACAAATATACATATAAGCAAACTCTCATGCATATAAAAATAAAAATAAATCTTACAAAGAAATAAGATGTTACAGAAGCACACAAATGGAAGTCGGTATGCATCTCTTACCCTAAAAGTTATTCTTCAAATACATTATCACATGACTGCAAACAAACACGAGTGGATGTACTAGACAAGACAAGCCAGCCAAAGTCAGGTGTGACAACACACATCTCCAATCCCAGCACTCCAGACTAAAGCAGGTGGATCAGGAGTTTGAAGCCAACTAGGTCTACCTCGCAAGATCATGTCTCAAAAACAAAACAACAACAAAATGAGAAAGTCATGGTATGGAGTGTGTGTGTGTGTGGGGGGGGGTCCTGATGTTGAGTCAGCCCGCACTCCTAATACTAACTATCCACTTCAGCAAGTCATTCTTCTGTTGAGATGCATAATCTTCACCTTGCAAACTGACCCTCATC
>PVIU01004889.1:95000-102500 GCA_004026605.1 Ondatra zibethicus | reverse complement strand
AAAGACCACTGCTGAGCTTGACAAATTGGATGGGACTTCGCTACCAAATTTCCTGCCAAGAGGCCTAACAGTCAAGTGTCTGTCTCCTTCTCATCCGCGCAGACTGATGCTATGACTTTGACACAGTGTCTCCGTTACTTAAAGATGGAGTTGATGCAAAGTGATGGAGAAACGCGAGGTCTGAACAACTTTTAAGAGCCAAGCGAAAGCACCCTTCCACTATGGGCTCTTTCATCCCAATCGGTCATGTGCGTGCATGTGTGCTAGTTGTGTATGTGCACATGCATGCATTTACATGTTCATGTAACAAAGTTCTCATTAAAAAAGCAAAGAACTTGGGTTTCAACAATTGCCACCTTTACTGATCGTCCCTTCCAATAAATGGGAGGAGACCCTTGGCTAGGTTTGTTTGCTTCTAATTATAACTAATTGTGCTCCTAAATATGTTCTTTAGGGTTAACCACATATCAAAGAACAGGTAAGAAAGAAAGAAAATGCACCAGAATTATTAAAAGAAAGAGAAACATACTAATCACCTAAGTAGTGCACTCATTTCAATGTTTAATAATATTTTTTAGCATCCCAGCATACGCTGCAGAATCAAAAATTACCCACAGCACCACCTGTGCATCCCCTGGGACACAGGATTTAGAGTTCTCCCGTGCAGTCCCGGAATCCTCATTTCTAAATATTGTTTTGCTATTTCTTGGTATTCCACCCCATCCCACCCCTACAGATTAGGAGCCAAAAACATTATAGTAAATTTTTTTTCACCATCAAAGCCTTTTAAATAACATCTCCACAAAGCCCAAGTTAATTACATAACTCAAGTGCTTGAGAGAAAAAAAATCACATATATTTCTGTCATTTTGGAAGCTACTTCCACCCGGTTCTGTGTGTACAAAGCATATGAACCGAGTGTGGGGTGCCAAGGGCCCACTCTGCTCCCCAAGTCTGGGTGGGATAGCATGCATGCCACCGTCCCCTGGATCTTTTCCATCTGCTTAGTCCTCAGCAAAGGTTCTGGGCTTTGTGTGGTCTGGACGGAGCCAACTGCACATGGCGGACGAGCTGCTGAAGCAATGCGAGGAGTGAGGAGGGACTGGGTCTGTGAGGAGAGCCCTGGTCCACCCTCTAGCCCAAGCCAGAGGAAGAGCTGGGGTTCTGATCTATTGGGATCTGACAATTAAAACGAGGTAACACCTGGCCAAGGCCAAGATGCTGCTCAAGCCTTCCAGACTGGCCTCCCTCAAACTCTACTTCAGATGGTGGGTCAGTCGTATACAAAGAAAGCCTTAACAGAAATGTTACCAAGGAAATAATAGCCATTTCCAATGATAATACACAATTTTAGCACTGGCGCTTGGCTGATTTAGGTGTTCGGCCAATGTGTCAAGCAGGCTGCCTTCCTGAGGCGGGCTTTAATGGGTAACTGGCAGGCTCTGGCAGCCTTATTTCTGCTGTAGATTTGGTCTGTCATTGAGTATCCAATACTTGCCATTCATCTTTGATCTCTTTGGACAGGCCTGATCAAAAGATGTCATTTGACCCTACTCCACTTGGCAGAAACTTGTATGACTCTCATAAAGGGGCCACCCCAGCTATAAATAAAATGACATTATTATTTTTCTGTCCTATCATGTAGAAGAGACAATTATGATAATGTAGTGTCTGTCATCGGGAGCCCAGCAAATTGCTAGCTCTCACGCAACTGTTTAGCTTTCTTATTTGTTTTTTGTCTGTTTTCCTCCATTTCAAGTTGAAAATAAAGCAGAATTGAAATCCCTAATACTCTGCCTCCCACTCCAATCGTCTCAGGGCTCCTTCCCATGGCAGTGACATGCAGGTGTGGCTAGCAGCTTGCATGTGTCAGTGGTGGGCTGTGGTTGTGTTGGCCAAGCTAGGTAACAATGGTATCCGGTCTGCCCTTCAGTTCGGTGTTTTAAAACCAAACTAACCTCTGGAATTAGAACTAGGAGATGTGACTGCAGCTAGATAAAAATCACAGGTAGGGCTTATTATGTCCCTAATCAACTCACAGCAAGGAGAAAAACAATATACAACAGAAGGTTCACCCAACAGGCATGATAAACTCAACCCAGTTTTCACTCCGTGGGGGGAGTCCTCAGTCTAGGGCCACCACTGGTCCGAGGATGTGTAACCTTTTCCAGTGTGGACTGATAAAGCATCAGCTCTTAACCTATTTCTGGAACTAGAGGCTTGGGTGCCACGAGTCTGCCTCCTTCTGTGCTCAGTGCTCAGTGTGTACCGGGGTTAATGGTAGGAGGCTACTAGGCTCTCAATGGCAGTAGTAATTGTGTGCCGGTGTGGACCAGGGACAGTGAGTCATCAGCCCACCATGTGGCAGGAACATGGCCTGCTCTGCAGTCCTCCCCAAACTGTGGTCTTGCCTCAGAAGAGTGACCGGCGAAACACCATCAGAGAGAACCAGATCCCAGCTGTGCCTGCACAGAAATGACATCCCTAAACAGAGAGTGGTAGCAAGACCCTTGCAGGTATGCACCAAGTCCAAATTAATCCAAAGAAAACAAGCCACAGTGATTAACTTAATGGTAGCACCGGTGAGGGCTACACCAGAACCTTCCTATTATCTGCTCAGAGCCCAGTCACTGTGACAGGCCACCTGTCTGTCACCTTCGCTAATGCTAAACCAAGGGTATGCTCTTCTGTGAGCTTATGACCTTGGAGTTGTTCAATCATAGGGCCTCCTGCTATTGCAACCGCTTCTGGAGCATGGGCGAACTGGAGGACTGCTGGGCATGAAGACACACACACAGTGGACTTGCTTTTTATCTTCTGGACCGCACTGTACACACAGGAGCAGGGCTCAGGGAGTCCTAAAGTCGAAAGTGCCACCATTTGCCCATTCCGGCAACAAGATCTGAGGCGGCCACCCAGGAGTGCAAGGTTGGTGGACGGGTGACAAAATGGAAAGACGGAAGAGACAGAGGGGGCAAATTCCGAATTTGTCTACAGGAGGAAGGTGGCCTCTAGCTAGTCAGAGACGCATAGAGATGACGTTGCAAGAACAGGGGCCTGAGGCGGAGCCGACAGCGTGCTGGGGCATAGCTGAGACTCTTGCTGGATGTATGAATCATATACAAGAGCATATCTCTGTGTCCTGGCACAGCGGAGGGGTCAAGAAAGGTTGGAAGCAGTATCCAAACTGGAACAGGAAAACAAACAGTGGAGAAAACCCAGCATCCTTTCAGTCATCCAAACCAGATGTCTGTCTCGAAACATCAGAAAAGATGGCTCTCAAGACTCCCAGTGCATACTGTTCCACGAGGGGTGGGGCACCCCCACTTTCAGGAAGCCACCTTAGTTCCCTTCACCTCCTGGGACAAGTAACTTATCCTTTTTCATGTTCCTGTCTTACTCAGCATCCATCTTGACTATCATGTCTGTATCAGAAGTAGCTGCCTGGGTCATGTCCTCTGCCCTCTGACCTCTTTAAGACTTCCTATCTTAGAGCAGCATCTGCCAGTGCTGGCCTAGACACATCTGACTCAGTACACAGTTGCTCAGACCAGCTCAAGACACACTCCAGTGTCCTCCAGGAACTGTGTCAAAGAAAAAAAAAAACGCACTCAGAAGCATTTTCCTTCCTTGAGCGTAAGCAATAGCGCCTCCCCCGCCCCCCGAATCTCAGATCTTCCCCCTCAGGCTGTCACAGCATCACACAGCTTGCTAAGGCCCTACTATGTCCCCCAACTTCTCATGCCTTTCTTACACCCTGGACCCACGTGATGTACCTCTCTTTCCTCCAAGCTGCCTGTCAGGTGTCAATGAATCAACACTGTAGACCTGAGTGAGCCTGGCAGAAGGAAGGGTAAAACAGGAGCAGGTAACCATAGATTTTCTTTAGGTCTAAAAGCACATGGGGCTAGTCAACATACATTTCCTTTCTGTTTTGATTTTTGGTGTCACAGCGATACCAGGCACCAGCATGCAGACAAGTTGGCAAACACCTGATGGACTCAGGGACCTGGGAGACTTACACTTAGGGCCAGAAGGACAAAAAAAACAGAAAAAGGCAGGATCCTGTGGTCTCTGTGGTATGGCATGATGCCAATGATCACCTCAGGCCTGGGTACATGTTCTTCTCTATCTGAGCGTCTCTGGGACTTGGGCAAATGACCATGCCTGTCCAAGCTCCTGCTCTTTTTCTCGAAATTGAGAATCCAAGCATTCTCCATCTGAGAATTGTTCACGGAATTATGCGCACGAAGCACTTAGCACAAAACCTAGCACTGGGCAGACGTTCAATAAAGAGTAGTTATTTCTGGTTGTAGAAATGATGTTTCATCTGCAAGGATGATCCCTACGGTGACAAGGGCAGGATCTCCATGGTGACAGAAATGGTCCCCCACCAGGCCCACCCGTGCAGCTGGCAGAATCCTGAAATGCTCAGAAAATTCTTGCCAATGCACATAGCTGATCTGAGTCTGGGGAGGAGAGCAGTTCACTTCCACAAGGTGGCAGCCCAATTGGGTACCTTCCATTACCCAAAATTCAATCCCAATCCCAGGTCGAGAATTCCATCAGCTAGAGAGCCAGTTAGACTCTTGGCTAAACACAGCTATTGTGGTTACTCATCCGATAAGCCTCAATCACATTGTGCGAGGAGCAGGGATAACATTGTTAGGTATTAATCCACCTGATACTCTGGTTGTGAATCTATACATGAGTTCATGTTGCTGTAACAGATCAAAAGTAGTACATCCAGGAGGCAGGAGAAGATAGACAAAAGAGGAAACAATAGGTACCAGTACACTGAGGAGCCCTGCTGGGCCTCAGCTCCACCTTACCAGGACTGAGAAAAAAGAGCTAACGGGAGTCTGGAATAAGGTCTGTGACTACACAAGTTTGTCTCTTAGGGGAAGAGAAGGCTTGGTGCTACAGTACCCTATCCTCCATTCATGGGAAGAAATGAAGGACAAAAGGCTGGGGGGGGGGGACCTGTAAGTCTCGGGATGGGAATCAGAAGGTAAGCAGAACAGGGAAATTCAGCTGAAGATCCATTTAGAGCCAGGGCTGATGGTGCATGCCTGTTATACTTGGTGGGCTGAGGCAGGAGAATCACAAGTTTGGTGGTCTCCCTAGGCTACTTTGAATGACACCCTGGGCAACTCCATGACCCCTTGTCTCATATAAAAATAGGGGTAAGTAGAAGAGCCTCTGCCTAGAATCCCCCAGTGAGGGGCTGGGGTGTGGCTCAGTGGTAGAGCCTCTGCCTAGAATCCCCCAGTGAGGGGCTGGGGTGTGGCTCAGTGGTAGAGCCCCTGCCTAGAATCCCCCATGGGGGGGGCTAGAGGTTTAGCTTACTGTTAGAAAGCTTGCCTACTGGTTCCAAAGGCCCTGTATTCATTCAGTGATGGAATGAAAGACTCATGAACACAGCCAATTCTCTTGGCATCCTGGCTTCTCCACCTCCCTGCCGTCCAGCCTCAGTTTTCCTATCTGTAAAAGGGGAGTGATGACATGACCTTTTCCTAGGCAGGAAGGTGTTCTGTATGCTCCTTTCTGTACACACCACTGGGAGGTATGCCTTGGCCCTTTGCGCCCCCTAGGTTTGAACTGAAGAAATCACCAAATCCCAGCTGAATTTGGAGAAACAAGCAGAAATTCACAAGGGACAGACCTGGAGAACTGTGTCCGCTGACCATGTGATCCGCTGAGTTAAAATGAACAAACACTGAATATAACTTTCAAATCTATTTCTTCAGATGTGCGGGTGCCACGAGGGCGGTCCCCCTGCTGGATGGCTCACACCAGAACTTTCTACAGGACAGAATGTTTCGTTGTGCTGGCTATCCATGGACCTGTCCCAGCACCTCCTAAGTCCCCTGAGCCTGAAGCCTCATCCTGGCCCCATCACAGACATCTTCCTTTAAGAAACTTCTCTACCTATGATGGTGTCAGGACCCCTCTGAGAAGCTAACACTAGGCAACAAAGGTAACAACCTGAACTGTCTCACGGCCTGGGGGGCGGGAGGGGGCGTGTCTCATCCTGAATAGGTTACAAATTACTCCCTTGTCTGTCTTGTCTCTTTCCTTCTGATGGCTTCAAAGGAGAAAGTGTCCAGTGGGCACCAGCGTTCTTTAACAGTACCCTAACGCTTCTAATCTTTCAGATGAGAGATCTAGTGTCCGGTACCGGCTGTAGGCAGGCGGGAGAATCCAGCTCGGATTTAATGGCATTGTTTGATTTCGCCACATTTATTTTTATGGTTATTTTCTCTTTATGGCAAGTGATTCTGGGTCTTCATTTATAGGAGTGACACACTTTCCTTTTAAAAATAATTTATTTGAGTTAAAACGTGTGTAAATAATAATGTTCAGGCAGTATGTGTGGTATGAAGATATGTCAAACGGCATGGCAGGTGTGGGGTACAGGGTGCTGTGCCTGGCTCTAAGGCAAATCACAATCCCAGAGGATTCTGGGGAGAATCCCTCGAGAAGGAGGATCTTGGTCTCCTAGTTAACAAGCAGGATTTGCTAGTAGGATTTCCAACATTCAGACTTCTAAGGGAATTTGGGCAGCTTCCTTAAAAGAAGCTCTGAACCTGCCAGTTTGGGAGGTAGCCATTATGAAGCCTTGATATGGATAAAGATGCTAATAAAAATGTAAAATTTGCATTGCGCCATTATCATTAAAGACAGGATAATTCATCTCCAATACCCTGCTCCACGGCCTGGCTTCTGACCAGTCTCTGAGCCTGCAGTGCTGGAGGGTAGCACCGGAGCCTGGGAGACATGCCTGCCATGTGTGGATCCAGGGTATCTGGCAGGGACACGGCAGGGATGTGCCTGCCATCACCTGCCCGTCAGGCTACAGAAATACCTCCTGTCCCCACACATCTGTAGGGTCTCTGTGAGGTTAAGGTCTGCCCATCTTCCCCAGACACTCGGCTAAGTCACAGCCATGAGTGAACCTGCCTGGACTTTGGTGGGCTGAGGATGTGGAGTGCTAAGATGGGTACTGGGGAAGCAAAGTCACTCTGTCCTTTGTCTGAAAAGGCTTCCTCTGAGCTGAGCACCAGGAGTCACCAAGGTGGCTGTGGAGCTAAGATTTCAGACAGCAGCATGGTGGCTTGATACATGCACCCACCAGCAGGGATCAGGGACTAAATGGAGGATGCTATTGTACCTCTTGGGCTCTACTTCCATGCCAGGTCATATCCAAATCTTAGGCATCATTCTTCCTACAATGAGCCTGCCCTGCCTCCTAGGCTACACACTGCCCTTCACACCTCTGCAATACGTCTGCTTCGTTTGTGGCTGCCCAAGTCACAGAAACCAAGAGAAAGATTCTCTGTGAATGACAGAAGATCACATCGAGGCTGTGTCCTCAAGACCTTAATTAGCCAGGAAGGCTGTCTCTGGCCACGAAGGCCACGGCCTGCAGAAAAGCCACCTACACCATCCCTGACCTGTATCTACCTCCTCTGTCCAGAGAGGTTGCAGACAGTGAGG